>JAIUJO010000017.1:376157-516344 GCA_023846275.1 Vanilla planifolia | reverse complement strand
ATTGTACTATTGTCTTTAAAGTACGTGCTCTCATTTGAATTAATTTGATTATGACTAAACATAGCATTTATCAAAGTATGTATATACATGAATTTTATGTTGTGCCTACAAAACAGTGTATTAGTTGATGTAAACCTTGTCAAAATTCATCCATTTGTTTGAATACTATAATTTCAATTATTATTTGTTTATCTTACACCAAAGTTAATATACATAGAATGAAGACAACTTAATGTTATACACATAATGTGTCATTTTTTCATCTTTATTATTTTATCATATTTTTAAATTTCATTATGTATTTTTGTAAGTCATTTAGGAGATCAATTGGTCATGTATCTAGTTAACATTAGATATCAGCAAACTTAATTCACATTAAATATATGTTTTAGTAATTGCTCTTATTGTGAGCCATGGTCCATTATCCCTAAATTGGCTTAAATAAAATCTCCAAATTTTGACATTATATCCTCATCTACGTATTAAGCTTATGTGATCTTACAATGCCATCTAAGAACTCATTAAGTTTACATTGTTACAAATATCTCCAACCAAACCTTCCCTGATAAATTAACAAAAGCTTGTGATCAAGGTCTTTAGCTTAAGCTTAGCCAGATCCCTCAAAAAATAGTTAATCCTAAGGGCTTCTTGATATTACATTTAATGCTCTCTACAAGGATCTTATCTTAGCAACTATTCTTGTTATAAGACTTGGTCCTTTAGCTCCACCCTCAACTTGAGTATTGAGCTTATGTGGTCTTATTATGTCCAACGTAAGGCCCATATTAATATAATCAACCATGATAAATGCCATAACCACTTAAAACTTGTTGTTTGTCAAAGTTAATGCTTCATTAACCCATACAGGGAGGTAATTAAATATGGCATACATTGTTAAAATTTAATATTCTATTGATCATGAATGAAAAAGCAAGCTTTTGAGTGCTTTTTATTATGCTTTCTTCACTTCATAACCAATGTTCTTACTTTAACTTTCTTAAAAGCTCTTGCCTATCTTAATTGTCTTATTATCAAATTTGACAACCTTTAATATTAGCACATTTCAACTTATCTTGTTTTAACTTAATGATAAGCATCTTTCATCCCTATAAGATTCCTATCATTTATTTATATTTATAAAATATTAATTAACAAAAATATTACTTAAAAATTCTCTTTTTTCAAATTTATCTTCTTTTATCAATTTAAAATTTCATAATATAAGTATAATAAACCTCATCTTTTTATTTATAAATATATTTTCTTAATTTAAAAAATGTTGATTAAAAAGAACATTTTTCTTAAATAATCCTTTAAAAGAATGTTCATCTTACAATAAAAATAACTCATATTTCAAATCTGCATTTTCATTAAATTTGTAGTAAAAAAATGCAAATTCCAACCAAATTATAACAAATTCTCATATTAAAATCAAGAATGTGAACATATATTTTAAATCAAATGAATTAATTATCTTAGCAATTTCATCCCATCATATAAGTTTAAACATAATATCTACAAAATTAGTAAAGAAAACAACACTAAGTTCTATTTTCTCACTCTTGAATCTCATGAAGTGCATCAAAGTCACCAATAATTATTAATGCCAAAAATGTTAAGTTATTGTTATATACTTAATAGACAATTAATTATTTATAATACAATTTACTATACATTTGGGTCAATTGCATGCTTAGGTCACAAGCTAAATAGACAACCATGTATGTCCTAAATAATAAATACTATTTTTTCCTTGTTCCTTTTAATTTATTATTTCTTCATAGTTTGTCCCTTGACCATTTTATAGTTTAATAAGATTTTGAATTTTTCATTAGATTAAGTTTGACATGATAATTCTCTCACCATCAATTTATACCTTTAAAAGCCTTTCCTCTTTGGTTTATGCCTTTTTGTGAATCCTCTTGTCTATCTTAAAACCTAATAGACCTAGTAATTTTTTCATAATGATAATTCTATTTAAAAATATTTTTGTATTGTTACTAATTTTCATAATTGTTATATTAACCATTATGCCATACATCATGTAATAGTAAAATTGCAATAGTTGTCATGTATTATATAATTAAAACTTATTGAAGATGCAGGGCACACCAAGGTGGTATGGGTTGTGAATTGGTGATATAAGATTTTTGCAAACTATTTTTCAAAAGTAATAACAAATAAAGCTTTTTTGTATTAACAATATTTGAGCAATTCTTGTTATCAATCTTTTTTTTAATATGCCACACCTTCTTTTGATTTTCTCATTAGATAGCAATATTTTAAAGGTTTCACTATGGTATTAAATAAGATGTAAGTATTAAGTGAAAATAAAATATAATAAGAATTTTAGGAGGTTTAGTTTAGCCTGAAGCCCACCACTATGCAATATGCTTAAACACCACTAATAAAATTATTCATTTATCACAACCGATTGAAGATTCCGAAAATAAATTGAGATTTTCATAGATTAGCTACAACCAAAAAACCATTTCACAAGATACGATCAACAGCATGGACAACCCTCTCTACACTGTGTTAGGAGCATGAGTAAGAAAATAAAATACGACAAACAAGTATAGCACACAAGCTTACTTGCATGTGAACAAGATATATAAATATAATCAACTCAATCCAATGTATTGTGAAAACAAAGTTATCACTTGAAATGGAGCTTGTGTAATGCAAAATGCTACATGCTATCAGCTTGCATGGCTTTTATCCTTTCGCTCAATGGAACTACTTTTGCAAGATAAACTTCTAGCTCTCACAAAGCGCACAAATGAATATGGAAAACAATTACTAAAAGAAACTCTAAGATTTTCTTTCCAATATTTACCATTTAGGTCATAAATGAATCATCAATCTCTCATCAATCTATTTTTAATATTTAAAGAGGTTTATATGTTGTTTGTATTGCATAGGACCCTCACACACAATTATCAATGATTTTTTAATGATTAAAATTGTTTTTAACATATATTATCTAAAAAAATTTGGGATAGTACCAATGTAAGACTTAGTTTAAATTCTATTTAATTTCATTGGTCATATTATATGATTTATTTATTTGTATAGTTTGATAAATACTTTTATAGTCAAATATTTTGATTTATTTATGATATATTTTATTAATCCAATAATATCGTATGATGAAAAATATTGTATTGCATAAAATTTTTAGAATTCCTATTCTAAATAATCGATCAATGTGCATGCTCTACTAAATTATTTGATCTCACTTGAATAAATCATATCACCTGATCATATCATTCAATCACTTAGAGCGCTAGTAGCTTAAATTGTTAGAACTTCTGATCGTATACTCTCAATAAGACACTCATACTGTAATAGATAAGTTTCATATTGTATGATCAGTATAATTTTAGCTACTTTAAAACTAAGATTTCATAAATTAAAATTTCATAAATTGAAATTTCATTATTCTTTATTGACTATTTCTTATAAACTCATAATAGTCACAAAGTGAGTTTCCTTGAACCTAATTAAGTTGCTATTTAAGTTTTAGCAATTAGAGTAATTTCTTATAAATTATATGCTATTGATCTCATGAGTAAAGTGCAAGCTCTTAAGCATGGAAAGTAAGTTTCAATCCTTCAAGTGTCCTTGAAAATTACAAAACATTAATAGCTTCTAAGACAAGTTTTCTTCTTCAAGTGGTTAGGGAATAATTCTTTTCTTCTTACATTAATCACAACTTGTTAATTCAAGAGTTTTATTTATCCAAATCAAAATTAGTAAGCCACTTTATCTATTTATCTTTAAAATAACTTATAACACACTAAGTATGAATGTAAGATTCCAAAAAAAATATAGTTAAAGGATTTATTAAAATATATATTATTTTTGAAGTTGTTAAGATTTACAAAATATGAATAAATCAAAGTAATATTTGATGGAAATAAACACAGTATATGAATTAGCAAACTTATCAAATCATGAAGCATACCCTTGTTGCTCTTTTGTAATTTAATAATATTAAAACTTTAAATCTTTTAACATATCAAACATCAAGTATCATCACATATGCACAAATATTGTATGGTCCATAATATCAAATTTAACATCATGATCACACATAGAATTGAATTGTTTCCAACAAGACCTCCCATATGATTCAATAAGCTCAATGCTCCATTCCTATTGTGGTTCCACTTGCTAAATTGCTCAGATTAAAAAAAAAACCCCAATGTCGATGCTTTGGTGATAATTCATTCACCCAATTCTCTACATAATAGCTTATAATCTTCTTTAATTTCTTTATAGTAATGTTATTCGTTCTTCTATGACTAAAACCATATTTTATAGCATTCAATTTTTACATTCAATCTTCCTATTCATTCTTGTGTTTTGGTTTTCCTAAATTATCCAAACCATCAATTACTTCACTTAAATGTATCAAACTTAAATATAATTGAGATTATACCTTGGTTAATAATCCATTGAAGTCTTCCATCATTTTCATGCCCAAAAATGACTATTTTGTGTAAATTCAATCATTGATTCTTTTAAATTTAGGTTTGATTAAAATAATTAGAACAAATAAAAGAAATATTTGGTTTTTAATTAAAATCTTAAACAAAGTTTTAATTTTTTAAAATATTTTGATCCAAATTAGCTGTAAAGAATCTCCAATAAATTTTAAAATACTTCACTCATAAAATTTTATCATTTTTAAATTTTTTTATACTTTTTATATTATTTAATATCACAATAATTTATCTTCCTTAAAAATAATATGTTTTCTCTTATGTATGACATCATATACATATCAAATTTTTAAATAGTTTATACCATTAGATTTTAAATAAAATGCTCAATTTTTCATAATTTTAAAAAATTATTAAAAAGTAGTTTATTTATTTTTTAAAATATTTATAACAATATTCTTCTTATAACTTTGACCATTTATTCTATGTTTGTCTCATATCAAAATTCAATGAAATTTATATTATATAATTTTTAATAATTTGAAATGTTGTAATTGATATTCACCTCTCCTTTTAGGACATTAATTTTTTCCTAATGACATAAGATTGTTTAGAAAAAAATTTATATCTAATATAATTTATAACTTCAAGTATTTAGTAAACATCTAAACTAAATTCAGAGAGAACATCATGTATTACTTTTCTTACCTAATTAGGGAAAGAAACAAAAATAGCATAAACATGTGGTTAAGTAAGAAGTTTTATAATCAAATTTAGATAAATTTTGGCTTCAAAAAATTGTTAGGAGTTGATTATACTGAGGATTACCAAAAACCACAACTATGATATTTCACCTTCCTATCTCACATACTGACAACTTAGCAAGTAAAATGCCATATGTGAAGAGGTTTATGTATATTCGCAAATATCACACATGTCTGAACCATATGATTATACAAAATGATGCATTCAATTTCTTAACACTTATGTGAGAATGAAGAAAGTAATCATATATAGATGATCAAAGGATCATACATGTTTGAATGAGAGTTCTTCTATTGCAATAATTCTTATATAAGAATCACGTAATTATAATTCCATAATTATATGAGCTTAATCTTCGCTCTATCTGTAATGTATATGGTTACAATTTGATCATTCAATTATGAGATGCAACATGTACTAATCTAATGACTATGTTTAGATCTTCTTAGTTGGATCACACAAGTCTATAATATAGTCATATTAAATAGACTAAAGAATCAAATGGACATCCTTTTAATTGACAAGGATTGTACATGTGAGATGGGATAATCATGTTTATGAACAATATAATATTTCAAACTATATTCTTAGAGACTAAATGTTACTCTGCTTGCATTATGG
Source organism: Vanilla planifolia (assembly GCA_023846275.1). Lineage (NCBI taxonomy): Eukaryota > Viridiplantae > Streptophyta > Magnoliopsida > Asparagales > Orchidaceae > Vanilla > Vanilla planifolia. The sequence goes on along the minus strand of JAIUJO010000017.1, from coordinate 510,507 downwards.
GAGTGTCATACATCTAGAAATGACCATGTTTTTGGGTTCATAAAGAACTCATCACTTCATTAAGTGCATTAAGATTTTAATTCCAAGAATCCATCAAATCATTCTCAGTCCATAAAGCTATTATCATACATTCTATTCACATGAATAAAGTTTTATTCAACAAGTCTATCGACTTAAGTCCTCCATAGCTGTTCACATAAGGTCAAATAGAACTTTCTTTATCATTTGTTCTTTTTGATAAATACTACACACACAAATGCTCAATTGATTTTAGCATTAATCCAATTACTTTCTTAAGGTAAGATCATAATTACTCAACCTTGTGACCATAGATTCTAACATGTGACCTGTATGCAAGACCCACAAGTCAAGATTTGTCTCCATAAGTCCTCATTATGGAGACATACCTATATAATTACCTAATATTTGATTTTAGAAACTCAAGCAATCTTGGGTTCAAGATTTTTAGTAGAGTGTAAAGAAAATGATTTTACATTTCTAGTATATAGAGAGAGCTACCTTTAGAATTAAAAATATATTTATTTACCTTTAAACTTATGGATCTCCTAATTGGATAATGAATAGAAATACAACTAGATTTGCAAAAAAAATTATAAACAATTTTGGATGTTGTAATCAAGGTACTTGTATAAGTAAGAGTTATATGTAAATGAGAGATATTCACTTGTGGACAAGTATGAGCATGAAAAGAAACATGTGAATGAAATTAACAAATTTTGCCTTTGAATCTCCAATTTCTTTTTGTAGCATGGCTAAATGAATTAAATTTTCTTTATTTTCAACATTTTTTTCTTAGTTGAATATTCTCATATTTCAAAGCATTAATACACGAGTAACTTACAAATAAAAACTTTTCGCAATCAACATAGTTATATTTAACATAGAGAAAAAAAATATGTGACTTTACTTCTTAGATTTATTTATTTTTTACTCTAACATCATTACATTGCTCTTATAAATATTGAATATCTTGTTCATGTTTGTCACACCTCTCTCTTAAATCGATATGCATATTGATTAACTTCTTATGTTCATATGTTAATTTTTCAAAGAAAACAAATAGGTTATCATTAAAATCAGAGAATGAACCATCAACAACATAAGGAGTAAATTGTGTAGCTTTGTTTGAAAGACTCAACTTAGAAGTTTTTGAGGTTACTGTCTTCTTCTTCTTCTTTTTAATAATAATTTATAGTTTGTAATTATCATATAATGTTTCAAGTTCTTATAATGCCTCATAATACATGGATAATTGACAAAAATTTATTCTAATTTTTTGAGATACAACACGATATAATAGATTTAGTCCTTTTGCATTTTGTTGGATCATCATATATGATATACTATCATTAGAATTAGAAATAGCACAAGGATTTCAAAAACATCTCAAAAGTCATAATCTATCTTATGAACATTGGCTTTAAAAGCATCTTAAAAAAGCATAGTGATTTGCTTGAAATAAAGGAGGACAATCTATAGTGGAAAAAATAATAATTCAAGTAATTCACCACACACACATAAGGAGAAAGTATTAGATCTTTTCTTAAACATTTCTTTCTTTAATGTAGTTGACTCTAATAACAATTGAAGGAATAATTCAACCTATAAGAGAGAGGGTGAACTATGCCATTTAAATTCTTAAAAAATACTTTTTTCTAATCAATGAAAGATTTTAAGTTAATGTGCAATAGTCCAATACTTTTAATAAAGCTCTTAGTTGCTTTAAAAATTGATTCAAATGGTTGGGCCACAAACAACCTACATCCATCCATCTTTGATCCTAGACGAAGTTTACATACTAAATGAAAATATTTTTTTACAACATGATAGATAAATTACAAAAACTTATATGAACTTGATTAGCATTTATAAAAAATAACATAAACTTACAACAACTAGCCAACTATAGCCATAACAAAACAACAACTCAAATGAGTTTCAATAGCTAAAAAGCAAAATGGTACACATTTAAAAAAATATATATATAATAGTAAACTATGCCTTGAATCTTTCAAAACACAACTTGCACAAAATATTAAAGATGTTTAGAATAGAGTTATCAATGCAAGTTAAAGAAAAATGAACAAAAAGTAAATTGAAATCCATCAAGATTTTAGCTCTATAGCTTTAATTAAGTAAACTTATAGAAAGTTAAGCTATAGGTAGTTGAAAAATATTTATAAGTGAACCTTCCACTTAGTCCACTATGAATGCATTCCTGTTTATATCTTTTATTAGTCTATTGTTGATTAAAGTAAGCACAATGACTATAATTTGTTTTTTTTTAAATGATTAAATTAATCATTATAGCCTTAGTTTGCATTTGTGTATGATTAAGAGATCATACCAAGGTGATAAATAAAGAGAATTAATCACCCCAAAAAAGCTGTTAACCAACCTGTTAATTTTACTTATTAAAACTTATTGTATGATTATGATCAAATATATTGTATTATATAATTGTCACTCAACAAACATTGTTAAGGGTTTTATAAACATCATATAAGATAAATATCATATAAGTACGATACAATTATATTAGTAGATTTTTCAAGTGATTTTAGAGATCATGCACATCTAATAATAGAATTGTATGTGTATATTAAGTTTTGTGTTGCTTTAGGATTTTTTCTTATATGATATTTAACAGTATCAATATAAAGATGTGAATGTTACACTTAGGCTTTAACTTGTTATAGATTCTATGTAGGTGTATAATAATTTTATCATATAAGTATGAACATGGCAATAACTATATTACTTGATTTATTATTGTTTAGTCATACTTATATGATACTAGGGTTGTACATGTATGGTCCAATTACAATTTATTCATGACATAGGTTGCAAGAAAGAAATATGATCATATAATTATGAAAATTATTTTTGTATATATATATGATATATGCAAAGTCTTAACACTCTGAATACAATTAATAATCATAAATGTGTGATGCTAAGCATGACAAAACTTAAGCATCTTAGATTTAACATAAAATAATTATAGCATATATATGATGATAACATCATACAGATAAAATATCTTCACAATTTTGAATTATACTAAGAATGTAAGATAAAATGTAAATAATGGAAGTACAATATCAATTATCATAGTATACGATCATAACGTAGTGAAGAATAATACTTTGTTTTAACTTAATTTCTTTAACCTTAAGGTATCATTTGAATCTCAAATATTCTATATCAAATGAGTATATGCTTTAGTACTAACCATGACTAACTAAACTAAAAGAATAATAATTTAACCCAAATGCATAAAGGAAAAGTCTAACTATAAGTGCTATTGATGCATAAGGGAAAATTTTAACAATTCTAAGTTTACAATTTATAAATGAGGAAGCTTAATATGATTTAGCCAAGCCATTTGAATCTTGTCCACTTGGCTCAAGTTAGTAGGTTGAGCTAAGTTTTTAGCAAAGGTCACCAAACATCAACCCACTCCAAAATGTGTCCCTTTCTCTTTCACTATCGTTCACTTCCTTCACCAACAATCACTATAAGTTTTCATCAATTAAAACAACCATTACATAAAAATAAACTAAATTTTGTTATTATTAAACTCATAGAATCAATATTCAATTTAAATTTGAATTCAATGAAATTTGTATCATATGATTTTTAATAATGTATTACTTTATAACTTATATTCAAATCTTTTCTTAGGATATATATCACCTTTTTCTAAAGATCTAAATTTTTTTTAAAAATAAATAATTTTTATAAAATTTAAAAATTTATTCAAAATTCCAAATAAATAACTATAAAATAAATTTCTTTACATTTTAAAAGGTAGCAATACTCCCATTTTAAGATCTTAAATTAATTCTAAGATCACAATTCTTTGTTATTTTAAATAGTCATGAATTTAAAATCTTCAAAATAATTATTTACATATCTTCAGTTTTGGGATGCTACAATCCCTTTCAAATAATAATGAATTTTTAGCATCCACTTTCCTCACTTTTTATTTTAATGAGGTAGTATGGTTATAATTTATCCTATATTTATGATAAGTTATCTTGATAACTTAATTAAGCTCAAAAAAATTTCAAGTAGTTTTCTTATTTAAATTAAAGATAAATATTCCATTAATTCATTAACCAATGGTTTATCAAGCTTGCTAAACTATTTTGGGGACTTTTGTTCATAGAGTTAAGAGACAAGCAAATTTTAGTTTAGCAAATTGATTTTATATCTCTTGTGTTACTTGGGAATGAAATCCTTTGGTATGGTTTTATGTAAAATCATGCCTTTCATTATGCTTTACAAGTTCACATACACAATTTTGAATCCATATTTAAAAATTAAATATCACATCATGCCATTATAAATTTATTTAGGAGGAGATTTTTTTATATTTTCTCTGTGACATTAAACACATTCATTCTTGAAAGCTTTCATTAGCAAATCTATGTAATATAGAGTTGACCTCTTAAAGAAAATTATCAAATGTATATTGATCAACCATCTATCCATTTATAAGAATTGACAAAAAAATTGATATTATGATATTAAATATTAATTACTAATCTATATTAGATTGTATGTGCGAAGGTTATATTTTTTATATTGCAAACTTACATGAAACAATTTTATAATCTTAATAGTGTCATGCCTATCCTATATAAATTATTCATCTATAAGATACAAGTCATGTATGGAACTTATACAACATATTAGCTAATACATTTAACATAAATTAAATTTAGTTGATGAATAAAGGCATTGCACTCTAGTAATAGTGCGTTAAATTATCTAATTTTTACAATGTTTATGTTTCATATTATATTTTATGCATCGATGTGGATTGGATGAATTTTTTGACTCCCTTAAAGTTCTATGACTTTATTTTTGAGTCATTTGTCTACTAGCAAGTTTTTGAACAAAAACATTTGGTCAATAATAAATAGTATGTTTTCATTAGTTCTTTAGTAACTTAACTTATAATGTTAATTAATAATTATATTGAGTTGTTTGAATAGATTATTGGTATAGCAACAATCCCAAATGATTTAGTCAGAAACTGTAGTGGTTTATCTTATCATCCAAAATATGTATTATCATATACAAGATTTTTATTATTGTTGTAAAAATTATTAATAAAATTATGAACATTTTGATACTTTTATAATTTTTAATATTGAGAAATTTTTTATAGACCTTCTCACCAAACCACTATATGAAATCATTGATTGTAAGTTATAGAGCACTTAAAGGATTATATTTCTTAGTAGATGCAATAATCTTATAAAGAGATACTTAGATAATAGTTGATGTAAATAGGGTTTGTTTGTAAACCTTAAAAAAACTTTTAAATTATCGATCTATAGGATATTATTATATATATAATAAGAATAATCTAATATGTTTGAAAAAATTGATAGAAGTTTTCAAACAAATCAAGCTTTAGTACTTCATTTCAATAGCCTTTTTCTATTGCAAGCATTTTGACAAGATTTAAAACCAAGCCTTAGCAAAATAAATTTTTTAAAAACGAATTTTGTATACTTTAAAAAAATGTCATGAAAAACTGTTAGATTTTTTTGTGTTGTGTTTTTTAAGATTAAATTAAAAAATAGTTGAAAAGTCCAGAAAATAATATTTTCCAAAAGGTTTGAAAAGGTATTTTGTATTAGAGAGGACTAAAATAGATTAAAATCATTTTTAAAATATTTAATAATTTAAAAGATAAATTCCCATTCTTGTGTTTGCTGGGGCCCAGATCTCTATCATGGCTCCTTCGCAAGGCGGTGGCGTGAAGGTCTCCCTTCTCCTTGACCTCCGCTTCTGCTGCACTCCTCTTCCTTCTCCTCCGTTCGCTCTTGCCTTCCTCTACTTGCCCTTCGTCATCCGGAGCCATTGTGAGCTACCGTCGGCCGAAGCAGATCACTACTACTACCGACCACCTCAGCTGGCTCCACTCTCAGATCCATCTCAATTCTCTTCCTGATCCTCCCAATTCTCACTCAGCCTGGCATTCCCTACGCAAATGCATTAATCCCCGTACTCGTGCTAGCCAGCTCGAGGATCTCGTAAGGTACTCTTTAATAGACTTAGCTTATTAGCGTTTCTCTGTCCATCGAATCCATTTGACGAGTATGGTGTTCTCTTATCCTCAGCTTCAAGGGCATTTCGCACTATGATGGCGATTTGGGGGATCACACATCTCTCCCTTGCTCGGTCGAACTGGTTGTGGAGGAGCACTGTAGCAACTATGGCGAACCATGGGCTGGCGGCCGTGATGTCTTTGAGTTCTTTGCCTCTGGAATTGCTCTAGAATCCTTCGACCTCGTACTGGATGTTGGCTGGGGCACTCTTCGTGTTGGTCTCCACTTTTTTCGGTACCTTGATTCGGGCCATTTCCATTGTTTTGAGCGAGATGAACTCTCCCTCCTCGCAGCTCTCTGGTATGAGCTGCCTTCTCACGGTCTCAACAAGTGCCCGCTCATCCGTAAAGGGGATGATATGGATTTTTTTGGGTTTAGGAAGGACAATTCCTTTGATCTGAGCTATGCATGTGCCGTTTTTCTTTACATTCCTGATCAACTTGTTTGGGTGGGATTCGAGAGGCTTGCTCTGAAGTTGAAGCCAGAGAAAGGGAGAATCTTTGTATTACATAATATGTAGTTTTGTAGCAGGATAAAGGAAGAATGCTCCAAGAGACTTGAGAAGATTGGATTGGAGTATAGCAGGAATCACACACATAATAGCTTGTTATGTTTAATCATTATGAATTGTGGTATGAATTTAGAAGACGTGGGAACAAATCCTACCTGTAAACCATTCTGATGACTTTTTTTTTATCCAATTTTTTGGTCCTTGGATTGAAACTTGAAGCCTTACGATGTTGAGGCAGTTGTCGAGATCCTTTCAGAGATCCTTTCGTACTGGAATGTGGTCATAGCATTGTGGGTACAATAATTATATATTTTTTCTTCTTAGGCATCTTTCTAAGCATCAAACAGGCACACCTAAAGAACTTGGGTTGATTTGAGGGTGCAAAGGAGGGTACCAAAATTGGTGTTTTCTTCAAACATTTATACTACTGGAGGTGACCTTGCTGCCATCTTTTGGCTCAAGTTATTTGGGAAGAATTTCGGTTCTCGTTTTATTTATTTGGAATGGTTTGAAAGCATGTAATTGAAGGAGTTTATCTTCAACTGTAAATGTTTGATTAATATTGTTATTGGGGATTCCTACCCCTATAATGCAACTAATCCTAATGCCTCCAATGATGTATTTTTAATGAGTTTCATATGGTGTTTATTAAAGGAATTTATTGTTAAGGAGTTACACAGGTGATTACAACCAATTCTTTTTAATTTGCATTGTAATGGAGTTAAATATTGCATCTTTTTGTAGTGTTTTGTTGCTGCTTTGTTGACTAAAATAAATTCATTGCCATTATCTCTAAGATAGAATATTTTCTTCTCTAGAATGTTACACATGGGTGTGAATCCTAGGGGTTTTCATGCAATATCAAACTTTTCACTATGCATTAAACATATAAAACTAAATGGTGTTCCTAGTTTTTCAAAAGCTACCATATTGGATTAGTCTTTCTTTTTTGTGTATGTCGAGATGGTGTGGGGTGAAGAAACTAGATCTTATTGGAAATGCTAACATTGTCTTGTTTGGTTAACATGAAATAATTTTTTTATCCTCCTTGATTTCCTAAGTTGTACAGATATGTGTGTTAATCGTTGTAAATTGTTAGTTCCTCATTTGTGGAATAATTTCTTAATTACTATTATGCACTATTTAATATGATCCTTTTTTTGTAGAGGTGTTAATGATGTAGGAAAGGACTTTCTTCTTGTACGTTGCGATTATGCTAACACATTTATACCATGTTTCCAGCACCATAACATTTTGTATGGTAGTGTGAGTGTGTGTTATTTATTTTAAACCAAAAAACCGAATTGAATCAACAATATTAGGTAGATTTGATTTAGTTTAAAAAATTCATGGTGGTTTTGATTTATGATTTAATATTCTTTTGATTTCAGTTTAGTTTTTCAATTTAAGGAACTAAATCATTCATAACAACTGAATTATTATGTATCTATGTTTTCTAGTTCTATGTTATATTTTGTTCAATTTAGTTCTATAGTTTTTGGTTTTGATCTAGCAAAAATTTAGTTTATGAATCTTGAATTTGATCCATTAATCAAGCCCAAAAAAGAAGTTTGGTTTTTTTTATTCAGTTTTTTTTAAAACAATATTCAATTTTTTGATTTAACCTCATTGTTCCATTTAGTTTGATTTCCAAATTGACTTAACTGGATTTGATTGGTCGAGCTGATTGATTTGCTTAACTAATTGAATTGGTTGAATGCGCACCCCTAAATAGTAGAAATATAATGCACTTTTGGAAATTGCTATTTTTTTTATCTATTGTATTTCATTGTATATCACTTTGTTCTTGTTTCATCGAGCATATCATGAGTTTATTATTCTTTAGATGTTTGAAACCATGCTTATGATCTACTTCAGAAAATGGTATTTTAGCCTTTCTTAAAACTCTTTTCCTATTTATAAAATTGTTTGATATCCTAATTTATGTGAAGATAAAAATTATTTTATAAAAATTAAGTGGTTGGGTGAGAAAATAACATAAATTATTACTTTAAGTTTCCAGGTTTTCTTAAGTAACAGTAGAATAGGAATAGAAATGTCGTTATTATAATTTTGGAGAACAATTAAAACAATGATGTAGCAGACGTTAATAAATTTATGAATAAATGTTAGATTTATAGTTGGTTATAATAGGGTAAGCTATTAGTATTGTTTGCATGTATGTCTCCAAAGAGTAAGATTAGATGCCAGTGTAAGGAAAATATTTTGGATTGATTTGGAAAGTCAATAGAAGAAAACCTTTTATGTGAAAAGATTTTCTAAAAGAAGAATTATATAGGTTTTTAAGAGTAATGGAATAATTTAAATGTTATCATGATGTTTATAAGTATGAGGAGGTAATAAATAAGATAAAAAGATAAAATAAAGTTTTCTTTAGTGTGCGATATTATTATTGTTAAATTTTTTGTAGAAGAAACAATAGGGGGATTACTTGTAATAGTGGAGCTTGTACACACAAATTATTTATATAAATAAAAGAGATTATTTAGATTGTAAGTATTATATAGTCATGCTTGGAGAAGATTTGACTCCTTAATATTAACCAAATATCATCCACCTTAAAATTATAGAAGATAAAATAAGTCAAAAAAATATTCTAGGATTAAATGTAGAATTTGAATGATGAAATAAAGAATTTATTTAATAATAAAGTTTTTGAGCTATGTTTTTGATATATTGATTAGTGAGAAAATCTTATATAGAATTATGAAAAACGAAGTTATGGTTAATTATGAGGATACTAAACTTTGATGAATTTTTGAAGTTTTTTCAATTAGATTAGAGAAATTTAACTGTTCAAAGAAAACATTAATTTTAATTTTTAACCAATGTATTCACAAAAAGAAAGTAAATAAAATTAAAAAAGATGAAATTTGGAAATGTAGTTGGATTAAAAACATCTTTTGTTGTTGTTTGAAAATTTTAGAAATAACAACCATATTTTGGCTTACAAAACTATACAATATTTTTCTAAAGACAATATATTAGATGAATGACAAAAAAGTATGTTGATATTTATTCATAAAATAAATGTGATATGTGCAATAATGTAATTATGGAAAAATTAAGTTTCTAAGTATTGCTTTTAAATCATAGGGAAAAAGTGATTGAACATAAATAATAATATAATACTAATATATCTCATAATGTTTTTTTAATTTTATATGAGGAAGGTTGACTATGATTGTATGTATTAAAAGATTAAGACAAGAAAAAAGTACCCTTAATTTTTTTATTTAAAAAGACATAACATAATATTAATAGAAGTATATTAAATGATTCTCATAAAGAAACAAGTTAATGCTTTATATATTTAAGTCATTAACTATGTTTAACAGATTTGTGTATGCATTGTAAGAGAACAGTCTATAGAATTTGTAATTATAGTTAGATTTATGAAGACTTCAGATTAAATTTGTATCTTTTTGTATTATTTATGAATTCTTTATATTGTCAAATCTAAGATTAAGAGCTTTAGTGTATACATTTGTTTTTGATATTATTCATTTTGATAATACTAATAAAGAAGTTTAAGCTAAATTAGACTTATAAAAATATCTTTGGAATCAAACATAAAATAATGATCATAATTAATATTCATAAAAAAATTAAAGAATAAGGGATTTCATTACTTTAGATTTATACTTCAAAATAATAGCAAAAGAAATAGAGATGTAACTAATAGTGGTCATATGAAATAGGCAAAATTGGTGATGAATCTTATGAAAAGAGAGGGCTTGACTATTTTGTTTTCGATGTTTACTACAGGCATCTTTTTTGCTTATGATAATGTTGTCTTTAATTTGTTTTAGTACCCATGTCGTTTTTGCTAATCATTCTTAGATTCGTATTGCACACCTTCACTATGTTCTTCGTGGGATTAATGGCAATCTCTCTGAATATAATCTCGAGCAGTTTTGTGTCAAATGTTGGGACTTTTAGTTCAATTGCCCTCGCAAAAGCATCTCTTTCGTCATCCATGATCATCTCTTCTATAAAACTTGAACATATAAAAGATGTTCAAATGACATTGAAGTGTTCATTATTATCCAAAATGACTAGCAGGTCCTTTTTTACCTGCTATGGGGATTACATGTTTGTTTTCGTTTTTTTACTTTCTTTTCCACATGCATGTTGTGAGTTCCTAATATAAAATTTTTGTCACAATCAATTTAATTTATTGTTAAAGGGATTTAATTCAAATTTTCATTTAGAGGTTGTAAATCTTGCTTGGGGCAATTGCAACCACATCTGATTTCACTAGTTTTTTTTTAAATCCAATTCACGAGTTGTAATGTTTTGAATGCATGGTTACTTTATGTTGCCGATTAAATTTTCTATGGTTCTGTTGAAATGATTTCTTTGTAATTAGTTTTTCTATGTTCTTCAGGCCTTTTTGTTGCTACAAGAGGTAAAGAATGAGAGGACCATGTTGCTTTGATTTTTCCCAACAACCAAGACTAGTTTTGACATGTATTACCTAATCTTGGTATGTACATATATTATACATGTTATGTTTTAGATGAATACATAAAAAGTTATTTTTAAATTTATGTTTCAATTATCCCTTTTAAAACTTTTTTTTAATAATATTGACTACCCAAATATAACTTACATTCATGAGACTTATAACTTTGCCCACACATGACTTTATAATTTTTTGACCATTACTTGATTTGGCACATTTATCATGCTACAAATCTCAAAATTTTCCAATACCTATTAGTGCTAAAACACATCTCATGTCATTTTTTTAATTTTGGATTTTGTAAGAATGCTTGAGATCTTTACTTTATCATGCTTTTCGTTCAATAATGTCACACTTGAGCATATAATAGCAATTTATTGGAACAATATACTCATTTTTCTCATTTTTTAAAAATTTTCTAACAATAAATAATACATGAAAATGAATTTTTAAAAATTCCTAGCTTTACCTAAAACACATACCTTTATGTCACCCAATCGTTATTTGATGTGACACATCCAATTTTAACAAACAACCAAAGCCTATTTGTGGAGGAACACAGCTTCTTGGTCTGACTCTTAACAAAAACCAACCCATGCCAGGCTCAGAATAAAGATGAAGTATTGGCTTATTGCTAAAGTACCAAGAAGCATGTGTCAAATCATCATTTATGAAAAAGAGGCACTCCTCCATCTTTTCTTTCCAAACTCATCACGTTAGCATTTCTTGTGGAGTTAAACTTGCAATCGAAATCATTGCACCTCTCTCCTTGTGAAACCAGATAGTCGGAGACCAGGAGAGGTCCAGCTCATCGTCCTTCTTTCATAACGGTCATCTCTGCTACAGTAGACCAACAGTGATCGGTCAGTTGTCTCCTGCCCAGTATCCTAGTTTCTCCCCAACAACAAACTGACAATCTTCACATATCCTATAATGGACATAGTTTTAAAAGAGATATTTTTTAAATTTTTATTTAAAATTGGTTAATCAAAGATTTTTTTTGAAAAAAAATAAATTTGTGTTGACCAATCTTGATTATTAGTCCAAAATGTTGTCAACCTTCATTGATCTTGACACCCAAACTTAATTTTTCGAGACATCCGGCCTTTGGGCTATTTTCTTATTAGCATTTGGGTCATTCTCTTACTAGCTTTGGGGATTTCTTGATATGCCAATGGGTGTTATTTGAACTAGTGGCAAGCAATCATAGTAAGTCTCCAAACAAATTTTTGTGTCACTTTTGACCTCATTGGAGTGTAGTAACTCTCAATAACATCTTCTATTTTACTTACTTTAATACAGCAACACAAATACTAGAAGACTCATAAAGTTTTGTCCATTATAATTATTATAATGTTTGTAATTAATTTAATTAAATTTTTTAATTAATATTAATATTGTTAAAGTCTATAATTAATCATAAATAAATTATTCTATGTCTAATTATAAAGGTCCTTATGTGAGGATAAGTGAAGATGCTTTTGGATCTAGGAGCATTCTCTAGATTCTATTGTACTAGTCAGCACATGTTAGTTTCATTAGGGGGAGAGACTCACCTGATATGACTCTACCTTTAATTCAAAAATTTCTGATTGTTTCTTCTCTCTCTCTCTTCTTGAGAGATATTTCTCTTTGCCTGTTATTGGAGCTTAATATTTTTTTGTTCATCTTCATCAGTTTCAAACTCATTCTGAATTAAAAAATATAGAACTTACATAGTAACACAATAGAAAAATATTATCAGTTTCAACATAGCAACATAATAGAAAAATATAGAACTTACATCATCGATGGTTAAACCTTTGCAACTTTCCTCTAATGACACAACTCTGCTTCTCAGTTTTCTTATATGAAAAAGCTCATTGGAGCACATAAGCTCACTTGAACTTAGCTTCTTTTAGGCCAAACCTATTTTTAAGCGGAGACAACAAGGTCCTGGTGACCTAAGCTCCTCAAAGCTCACTATTGAATTAAGCTTGGGAAGTGAGGGTACTTAAAATCATTTTTTATCCTATCCATACCATGACTGTTGAAAATTTGAAAATCTTATTCCTATGGGTTACGATATGAGATCTTTATGAAACACCTAAATATTATATTATTTACAAATATATCATCTTATTTAATATTTTCTATAATGATATCTAGAAATTACATATATACCCCATCAAAATCTAATATTTATATAATTATAAATATATTATTCACTAATTAGTTTTAATTTAAGCCAAAATTTCTAAAATTAGAAATTTAACATGATGCATTTTATACTTTAATATTTATAAATTTATCAACTACTAATTAGATTTGACATAAATCATAATTTTTAAAATTTCAAAGCTATCTTACATGTCTATTTTATAATTATATTTATACATGTATCTTTAATAATTTATAAGAAATTTTATAGATCTTTAAAAATTAAAAACTCAATATCAATGAGTTCATCTCCCAAGAGTTCTATTTATTGATATACTCAAATAATATATTTTTTTACTAAGTTTGAACTTATGATACATTATGAGCACTTTATTGTTATTTTAATAATTTTATATAAAAAATAATATATTTTAATATTTTTATATAAAAATAATATACTTTAAGAAATTAATTTGATTAAGTTTAATAATACTTTGTCACAATCTTTTTGACTTAAATATAAAATTTTTCTATTCGATATAGTTTAAGATTTCAAGGTTGTTACATTTAAGATTAAGTTAAGGGCAAAAAAAATTTAACTAGGGGAGAGGTGGTAGGCTTTGATTCATAAATCATTGTTGTGGTGTCAATAAGATGATGTTGTGAAGGATCATAAGGTATAAGATTTTTGAGAATGGAAGCAAAGTGATTATGTCAAAGAGTGATACTAAGAGCCTCAAGGGGCTCTCGATTAGAAGAGAGGGATTTAGTGTTGTCTATCTTACTAGAGTTATTAAATTACCTTATACGCCCCTTTAAAGTATAAAAAGAAATAAATTTGGTAAAATATTTTATTAGTTATTAAAATAAATGGAAATGATTGTTGGTGGATCAAGGAGAAAGATTACAAACTAATGAGGTGGAAATGTAAGGAACTTTGTTTGCTGCTTAACCAAAAGTGTTGAGAGATTCTCTTTCAAATAACAATATCATAGATTCTTAGCCTCCATTTTAGCTTACTTATCTAGTTTCTTACAAATGATGTTAAAAGATGTTAATGTCAAATTTAGATTCAAGGGAATCAACAAAAACTAAGTAAAGATTTTTATTTAGATCGATTATAAAAAAATTAAGTAATAACTTGGGGTCTCCTAAGTCGAGGATCACAAAGGAGGATGAGAAAAACTAGGGTAATAAACTAAAATTCTATTCCTCTTTAGAAAAATGTTTGTTCTTCAAGTATGCAAATTTATTTCTTTCAATTAAACCCTAGGTGTCACTTCTTATTTGCGTTTGTGCATCAACAAAGAATGACAAAATATTTTCTTTCTTCTTTTATTTCCTTGGAAGTTGTGTTGCATGTGGCAACAAAAGAAATTGTCAAAAGGATAGTTAAACTTTACACTAACCTCCTTAGGTTCGAACATTACTAGAAGACATGGGTACGAGATGGATGAATAATGTGCAGTATGTCCTTAAATGATAGCATTGTAAGCTATGGCAATTAGCACTTGATTGTCCAACCTCAAGCTATTGGTATTATCAAAAAAGGTTCTCAAACTTTACATCTCTATTATTCATCATATAATTATATTATAGATTGATAACAAAAATTTTTGATGCACATTTATGCATCTTAAAATTGTAATAAATATTATCAATAAAGGTGTGTTTATTGATAGGTTATAATTTAATAATAATATAACAAAAATATTATTGTTTTTGAAATTTAGTAATAATATCACAATCTTTTAATTAAATATATTATTAAATTTATTTTTATTAAAAAATTTTAAAAACTTTAATCCCGTACTAACACGTAGAGCAATCTTAGTGTCGCTAATCAAATTCAAAACAATACACCCTTCTTTTGTTTAATAAATTATTAATATATAATAATTATCTTTCGTATTTAAACATTTTCCATCCTGAAATTGCATAAATTCCTTAGCTTGGTCCTTCTGAGCTTCCCTTTGAATAGGGTTTTTTGATTGATCTGTAGAAATGCCGACGGCGGTGAACCTCCTCTTACCAGATTCCTTCTCTGCATTTGGAAAGGCAGTCGATAGGCTGAGCCTTCCTCTGCATCAATCTAGGATGAAGCTGGACTCAGGAGGATATGAGGTGGAGCTTCTCCTATCTAAGTCAACTTCGAATCGTCCCTACATCTCTTCCTTCAACAATCCATGCTCAGTTCGTCCTCGGACTCGGTGGTCTCCAAGGATCTCGGTGACCTCACGATGTTCCTGGTGCACACGACCCCATACTAACCCCGACGCCTAGATGAATTTCCTCATTAGTCTCTCATCTCCTTCAATCCGAAGTTCGGACCCTCCCGTCTTTCATTCGTTCCAATCTAGCACAAGCCATCATCCTCCTTGTCAATGGGCAGGTTCGTTATTTTATTTTAATTTTTGTTGGTATAGTGTTCGGTACACTTCAATTTGGAGGGCCACCATTATTCAACATATTTTTTTCAGCATTTTAATGGTTGGAAATATCTTTTGTTTGTACAGATTAAAGTTATATTTTGAACTAGGCGTTGGAGAAAATAGGAAATTTCCACTTCATTGAGCTTTAAGAGAAGATAATAATTCTTGATAAGTTGTTAGACTTGATTAGGCCATTCTAATTGTTGAAGGTAAAAATTTGATTTCCCTCTGCAAAGAACAAAATAGGCACTTTTTTCCCATGATTTCTTAAATATAGAATCTTAATTATTTCTTGTGAGTTTGTATATTTCTTTTGCTAGATTCCTATATTAAAATGGTTTAGGCTGCCAACACCGAATTCATATTCTATTATTATAATTACAAGAATAGTCCTTTAACACATCAAGTGAGGTCAGATACATTGATTCTAAGATGTTATTGTTTCTTTTCATTAACTGCCTCTCTACTGGATCCAAAGTTGTTAAAGCCATTTCCAATAATCAATAGTTATTTTTTTGTTCTATATTTTTTCCATTTTTATAGGAAAGATTTAGTAATGTACTTCTCTTATAGAATCAAAAAGTAAACTTCTTAATATAACCAAACCATCTAGATTGATTTTCTTTTGGCTTGTCTTCAATTGGTAGAATGTCAACTTTCTCTGTCATAGTAAGGTACTCTTCAAACTTAAAAGCTTTATCTCTATAGCAATTATGCTATTTGTGTGTTTGTACTCATACATTGACATTTGATACCATTCAATCTTATAAAATTGCCTTTATCCTTGAGTGTGATATTTTGATGACACAACACTCAGAAGTATGTTTTATTTTCGTCTTATTTGTTAGGTGCTTGGATCATATTAGTGACATTTTTTTGTTAATTTTTCTATCATTTTGAAGTATGGGATCAAAATAAGTAAATTTTGTGTTGTTCCTTTTTCATGATAACTATTACAATCAATATGTTTTTGGAATTACTTGTCTAAATATAAATTCCTTATATTTATTATAAGAACTAGAAGTGTGGTACCATTTAAATTTCAGTCATTGTTTAAAGACTCATTTTTTATCTATTTGCTTAGTCTTAGTTTTGATTTATCTCTTTGCTTAGTCTTATGAATTGGTATAAAATTATTAGCAAAATGCATAATAATGGTTTATCTTGAATTTTACAAATGCATCAATAATTAGTGTAAAATTAAAGTTGTATTTTATTACTTATTTTGTTAGAAAGTTTTATGAAAGGAGTGCAAAAGTACTTATGAAGCATTATCTTTTTATGTGCAAAAATGGGAGTTGTGAGAAATTTTCAAAATGTTTTTGATGCTTTTGGTGAACAGGTAGAAAACATTTTTGAAATTAAGTTTATGAATACATCCAAGGACTCAAAGTAAAGCCATAATGAAATTGGATTGTAATTAAGAAATTTTGAATATTTTCTCCTTAAGTGTGAAAAATTATTTTTTAATATAGGAAATTTTAATTTATTATTATTCTTTTCTAAGTCCTTATCAATATAAAGCCTTATTATACACTCATCATTGCTTTGTTATACATGTTTTTCATAATTTCAATATGTACAATGGTAGCCTCTTTTTTTCCTTTTCTAATGCTTTTTTGAGCTTGTGAGAGAAATGTCATAATAATAATTAATTTGAGTTCATGATGATTCCCTTGTAGAATTAAGAAAATGTTTTTTTTCCTTGATGTAATGATAAGAAAATGTTACAATCATTTTATGTACTTCATTAAGCTCTTTAATCCCATAACAAACATTCGTTATATAATCATTTATAGACTTATCCAAAATTGTACTAACCCATTTCTATTTCAATTCTTACTTGAGTATTGAAGCTTGAATCCTAAAATTGGCAATACCTTGGTTTTCTGACAATGTGCCTAGTTTGTTGAACGATAGTAACATTTATGTTCTTATAAACCATGATGTTAATTAACTTAGTGAAATTTATGATATAATTCTAGTTTCTTGAAATTATTTCTTTATACGTATCCATCCATGATGGTGTAAGAATCCTTACTTCTTTTCAATTAACTCATTTGTTACACCCCATTTTTCCTAGGCTGATTTTTGGCATACATTTTTTTTTTTTTACATATAGACAGCTCAGATCGTCCCATACCAACCTGAGTAGCCTACGAAAAACATAGGATATAACACATCATTACACACCTACTTTCCTTAACAATGTGGATCTCATCTCCCGGGTACACCGTCAACTCAAGATTCATGACTCCTGAATTAACAGATGGACTCACGCAATGTTACTCCTACTAGACCCAATACTCCTATCCCATACCGATAGGAGAACCGATCTAACAGAAGTCTGAACCCCCACGGTAAGTTCCATAGTCATGTAATGACCTCACCATCAAAACAAAATATATAACATCCACAGAATAAATATATAAATATAGCACTCCACACACTATAGCACCAAAACAATAAGTAAGACAGTGAATGGAAACTACATCACAAGAATAAGATCCAAGTCCAACAAGTGCAACATCATCCAACCAGATACATAAGTCAGATTCAACCTCACACAATACCTGACATAAGAATAATAGTCTCACTGAATACATCCAATAGCATCAATCACACTAACCAAAATGTCTCAGAAATCACAGATCAGATATCCTCCACTAGCCTGTTGACCACGATCCCATCTAATATGGGTGGCGTCAAGTCTGCCGAGCCGCTGGAAAAATATAGATAATAAAGGAATGAGCTACGCCCAGTAGGAAAGACAGCTAGTAAAACTCACATGCAAGAGAAGGATAATAGCAAGAGTATAGGAATACAACATAACAATGTATGGTGGAAAGGCACTCTCAGTTCCAGACTCCAACCAACCACAGTCACCCCTAGTCACACCAGAGTAGCTCTCCTCTCGGGTTCCAGGTAGCATGCCAGCGGGACACGCCCATCTCTATGCACGCATGGTGCCTAGGAAAAGCATGCCAGCGGGACACGCCCATCTCTGCGCACGTATCACAAAGCCTAGCACCCGACACCGCAGCGTCTCTCGTCAATCAATCTTCTTGAGACTATAGACAGAACCAGTCACATAGATCTCTAGCCAACATGAGACACCCCTGCCACCCTCAGGCACACAGGCCTACACACTTGGCTAGCCACGGCTAGTCACCCCTGCCACTGCCACTCTCAGGCGTGCAGGCCAACACTCATGGACCAGAAGAGATCGACTCAGCCACCATCCCAAGAAGTCCTCTCCCAACAATTTCCATAGAAGCCACGCCCCTACAGTCATTGCCAAGCTATAACTCCAAGATTCGGCAACATGTGTCCAGATACAACAAGGCGCATACCAGTCCACATGTATACTGTGGAAGCTAAGTCTGTACCGCACAGTTACCTACCACAACTACCCTAAAACATCATATAGGGCCTATAGTAGTCCGGTCCATTATGCCAATCCGTGAAATATGCCAACACTGAGTAAACTGACTCAATCCATGCCATTGCCATCCAAGCAACACAACTGTACCAGTTACTGACTTTTTTGGTAGCATCCATGTACCATACCTCTGTCTGACTGTTTCAACTATACTGTCATCACTGATAACTTTTTTTCCTACTTCAGGAAATTTTTCTCTACATACGGATCTCCAGAATTTTCGAGATCGCTCAATTCCAATTTCTCTTTTTTTGAATTTTTTTCAGAATTTAAAATCCCGAAATTCTAATTACTGCATTTTTTTCAAATTCAAAAAAAATCAAATTCTGCCCTTTCTCAATTTTTCGAAATTCGGAATAAATTTCCGAATTAAAATTTAATTTCACATATATCCTTTTTCCGAAAATTCGGATTAATTTCCGAATTAATTTTTAAATTCCACATATATCCTTTTTCCGAAAATTCGGATTAATTTCCGAATTAAATTTCCTCCGCGCCGAATCCCGCTGAACCGGTTTTCGCTGCCTGTTCGGAATCCTCGCGCTGAACCGCGACACTGCCGAACCAAATTCCTGAATTAAATTTTCTTCCGCGCCAAATCCCGCTGAACTGGTTTTCGCTGCCGGTTCGGAACCCTCCCGCTGAACCGCGACACCGTCGAACCAATTTCTTAATAATCCGTTAATCGGATTAATTATAATTACAAATAAAATGGCGTAAATACCATTAATTACTTAATTAAATTTGTAATTAATCTAAACCCTTCTCCTTCCTCGGTCCGACGCCCGCAAACCCTAATCGACGCAATCGCCGACCAATTCCAATCCATCCGTCGATTTCCGGCGAACGCGAACAAGGAGAAACAAATTTCGATGTTCGTACTATCCTAATGTTTCAATAATGCCACTAATTTAAAATTTCCGCCGAAGGAGTTCGCCCGTACGCCATTGCCGTAAGATAATCTAACAATTAATTAACTAATTCAATGGCAAACTGATAATACAATCCCTAACATGCTCCTAAGCATTAACTAATTTTTCGGCGAAATGGGAAATTTTCCAGAAAATCCAAAATTTGCAAAAGACGCAATTTAGCATTCAACTAAGTCCGATTTTTTATCCACATGCTTGTGTTCATTAAGCAAAATATTCCATGCTTTTAATTTCTAGTAATTAACTAATTTAAAACTGAATTTCCTACCTTTCTTCTTCGGCGACGGTGAAGCTTGCACGCGACCAACCGCTGCTCCTCGCCGAACGAAACCGGTACCAATAGATTCTCCTCGGTCCCGCGAACCTCCAGGTACAAAAAGCCCCTTGAAAGGTTGCCGGAAAGTATCGCCGTTCGCCGCGAACACCTCGTCTCCGGCCACCGCTCAAAACCCTAACAGCCGAACAAATCAGGTTAAAAACCCAGCTTAAACCGGTAATAACCCGTTAAGAACCCATTAAGCGCCGGTTGACCTTCTAATAACGCCGCTTAAACCCGATCAGCCGGTTAATCTCCACCACTGATCTCGTCCGTCCAATCCGCTTATCCGTGGCTTATCCAACCGCACGTGCAAACACACTCGGCGAACCGCCCCCCCGCCTTCGCTAAACCGCTCCGGTCCGGTTCACGCGCGGTAAAAACCAAATTCTGGTTTAAAAATCTAATAGACCGATTTAACTAGATTTTCGAATTTCCAAAAATCAAATAAATCCAATTAAACAGGGAAAATTACTTAAAAATTTCCTCGGTGCTCCAAAAACTCCCCAGAAAATTTCAGAAATTCCAATAGCCTCCAATTGAGCTCCTGGCTCATCCTACTGTCGATCTGAAATCATCCAAGTCACAATTGAATTATTGAAGATTAAACGTATAATATTTTACCTGGTATAACATCATTGTTGATGTAATCATCTTTGTTAATCTTTTAGTATATTTAGACAATATATCACATTGCTTATAGGAAGTCCTAAGCGTTAGCTTTAACATAATTTTGGACATACATTGCCATGGTTTGGCTACCTTGAGGACAATGGAGTGGTGCAAGTCATAGAAGTAGATGGTTGGGAGGCATCCAAGATAAATGGAAAGATACATCATAGAGTTGCGTAAAGGCCAACTTAAAGAATTGGGAAAGAGGGATGGATAAGTAGGGTTTTTAAGTGTATACTATAAGCTAAGAGAAATGGCTTACGTGAAATATTTTACCAACTTCAAATGCCTAGATGAAGGCTATGAAAGTTTATGGGCTTAAACCAAATGATCTTAAAATAACCAAAATTGAATTTTTTTTCATAATATTATTTAGCATTGCAAGAGGTATGTTGTTCCAATGATTCTACAAAAATTGAAGTTCTCTAGCATGTTATTAATTTTTCTTGTTTGTTTTGAGAGTTTATGCTTTTAATTATGATTTGCTTATTTGTATAGGCAAATTGTTGAGTTCGATGTGCCTCTTGAATTATATATGGACCTTTAGATCATTGGTGATCGACACCTCAGAAAAGTTGCATTTTCCTATGTTGTGCATAGTATTCGACACATGAACAAAAAACATAGAAATGAAGCAAAAAATAAGAAGCTTCAAAATATTTTTTTCTCATTGCTACCAATGCATGATGTCATATATACTCTATTTTTGCTGTTTTTTCTTAATTTTGTTTTGTATAATAACTGATGTATGATTTCTTGTTTGAAAATTATGGTTTGATGATCGAGCTGCTAATGCTATTTGCAAAGAATGCTTTCACAGTTCTTGAAGGTTGATATTTTCCTTATCTTTGCAATTGGTTAAGTCCCATTAGTTATCTTATTATGCCTTTTTTATTGTTTTTTTTTGCCGAACATATGGTCATGGTATCGGCTCTGTGTTTCCTTCTTGGTTATTAGTGTGTTGATGGTGATGATGATGATGGTGAAGCCTCAAATGATGAGGATGAGGAATATATCAAAAATCCACAAATCGTTCTTAATAGGGAAGCTGTTTATAAGGCATGTAGTTGGTGTCTAGAATTTATTTTTTTTGCTTTCTTGTGTGGAGTGTTGAACAAGTAATTAGCATGATGTGATGTCATAGTTATTCCATATGATAATCTAGGTGGTGTTAGTGTCCATGATATGTTGTGGTGTTAATGTTCAACAAACAATGTTTGAAATATATTGCACTTTAAATTTGAGATTATGATGGGGCTTTCAAAATATTTGCATAAGGTCTTGGATTTTGGATTGAATAGTTTATATAGAAACTATTATGCAAGTCTTGATTCAATAAAGTAAGAGCCTTTTTGTTATAGTTGCAGAAGTTTCAACTAAGTTTTTAGTTTTTAAGTTCTATGTCGACTTCCAACTACAAGGACGGTCATTCCAGCAAGTTATTCTTTTGCTAGACTAATAAAAGCTCTTTATGAATGTTCCAGGAAATCTAAAGAATTAAAAACTAAAGTGTTATTCTAATCAGGTCTTTACAGTTAGGTAAATTAGGTAAATTTCTTTAATATTGTTGAATTTGACTTGAGGACTTTCAATTAGTTTTTTGTACCTATTCAGAAGAGCAGTTTTTTGAGACAATGCTGATTCATCGTAAAGAATAACCTAGTCACTTGGAGGTGGAGAAGTTGATATGCATAAATTCGAAAGTTTTCAAATGTCATCATTATACCTAAGTAAAAAAAATATTCACAGATGGCCACTATAATTTGGTTGGTGATATAAGCTTACCAAAAATGTTTCAAAGAAATTGGTCATTAGAACTTCGATATGTATCTTCCCAATTTTTGCTTTTTTGCATCAATTCCATCTATAGATTTTCATGCTGTTCATTCTATTCTACTGATCTTTGAGCATGAGTTTACATTTTTCTTTTAGCTGAAGTTTATGCTATTAAATTGAAAAAATGTGCTATTTCCACTGAAAGGTAAGTTCTCGATAATATCTCTAGTTTTTGCAAGATTTTTTTTCTTTTACCTATAGTCTATGTGATTAAAATAATGCTGGTGATGGTAATTGTATTGTAAGGAAAAACTTGACCTATGGAACACATTTATTGATTAACGCATGTTCTGTATGATCATTGCTATAGAATTGGGTTAGGTACTGGAATTCTTAAATATTTTTCTAATAGTGATATATTTGTATATATTTGGGCACAACGCAAGGGCGTTACTTTGAGCAAGAAAAAGAAAAAGGCAAAATTGCAACATGTTGTTTGCGGTATGAAAAGGCAGCAACGTCAATCATCAAAAAATGAAGTAGCACACTCCTACCCTCCCCTTATTCATCTTAAAGATGCACTGGTTAATAAACCTTGAATTGAAGTCCTACTTTTTTTTTTGAAAATTCTTGTTCCAAGCCATAATTCATACTTTGTTTAACTCCACAGGGCTTTTCTGAGATGGTCTTCTCTCATATTCATGCATGCAATGAACGATTTTAGGTGGTTAGCATTTTTGTCGATCTCCATGTAGTTATTTTATGTCTTTAGTATGCAGGCACCTATTAGATAATCAGATTTATACTTCTTGGCCGTGATTGCTTCTATAATGGTGTTTTCTCCAAATTGTTAATGATGTCTGCTTCCCTTTACTTGGTTGAATGGTGATACCTATAGTTTGATGGCAGTTTTTTTTGGTTCTCTTAGATTTTCCCTTTTTCATTCTTGCCTTATCATTTTTTTGCTTATTTTTAAACATCTTTTTGAGGCTCCCGATTGTTTGCATGGTATGTTGGGGGTCGTTATTATATATATAACTGAAGATTGAATGAGTAACATTGAATTAAATTCATAGTTCATCTGTATTGTTAAGAACTTCTTAGTTTTAAAATTTGCGATTGTACAATATTATCTAGTATTTTCAAATATTGTTGGAGTTTTTAACGTTTGTAAACATGCTAACGAAAATATGAAAAGCTTTAAAATGGGTCCATGTTTTGGTCAAGCGAGGTTAATTCCACATAGAGCATAATATATCATCCTTTCAAGTAAAAAACGTTAAATATTCCTATAGTTGAATTCGTATTTTTTTAACAAAATGTCTAATTTCAAGGTCATAATCTGTTGAGCAGTAGCTAGTGCTTCCTTTTATGATCTTTTTAATTTTAAATATTTTTATTGAGAATTGTTGAAATTTGGTTTGAAGCCTATGGTCACAAAAGGCAATTGCCAAATTAATTACTTACTAAGATTAGAATTGTACTTCTTTGCATATTCATTTTGATTCTTCTTTTGGCTGCTCAGAGATTGAATTGTAAACTGGATAACGCCTTGGGCGATGGTATAGAATATCGTCAAATACGTTGGATCGTGGTGTGCATTTTTCCCACTGCACCAATCTTTAAGAGTTCTGATTGAAGAAAAATTTTAATCTTAGTTTCTTGCCACTACTAATTCCTTGAATACATGGCAGCCTATTACATTTCATTTCTCTTCCTAAAGTGACTTCTGTTTTTATATGAATGCAATGAGTTATTCATAGTAGATAATAATACTAAGAATGATTGGTTTGGTTTTGGATTGCATTAACTATATTTGCTGGTGGAGCTATGTTTAGTATGGTGGACTAAATTTAATTTCCTACCAATTTGCAATTCGAGTAAGTAGTGAATTAATTTGTGCATGATCGTTCTCGTCCTGAGGTGTTTTATACTCTATTTAGGTATTGAATATTTTGTCATTACTGAGTGGTGTATTGATTTCAACCGACTGCTTGCTTTCTATTAGGCAATTGTTGTTGGGTTAAGTGTGGTACGTGAGAGTGCTTGAGGATGCCATTGGTATGCGTTCTATTCATCTGATTAGGTTTTGTTGAACTTGTTATACATTGAAGCAATTTGATTTGTCAAAGGTTTTGTACTATTATCGAGTATTTTTTTGTGGTTTTAATGGATGCTTTTGTCCTTGCTTGGTTTCCTTTGTGATGAATGTTTGTGTCCAACTTAGTTTTTTCATAGATGGTGCTCACTTGCAAGTGGCTCCCCATGAAAGCGATAGCACTGTATGCCTTTCTGCCAGCATCCAATTTGGTGCAGGTGTAAAAGAGCTATTGGTAAGACAATAGTGTCCATGCACTCCTAAAGTTCACATTTATTGTATTAGTAACTTTGATGGTCTAATTGTCACTCCCCATTTTGCTTAATATTAAAATATACCAACAATATCAGAATACCACACAATAAAGAGAGCATGTGACAAATCTAAAGAACACAATTCAAAAATTGAGTTGGGGTGATGAAAAGCTTCAAATATCCAAGATAATATCTTAAGATAAAATAATAGCATAGAAAGCAGCAAACGTGAGCTCAAGCTATCAAATGAAAGATAAGTTGAAAAGTATATAAATATATTTTTTGTCAACTAAGTATAACAATTGTCTTCACATTTAATGTCTTTCACAAAGTTTAAAAAATAATATGCTATTTAATTAAAAATCTGAAGCTATATTTTAAGAACCCTTAGCTTTGTATATGCACTTATCTTGGCTTATAATATAAGTAAATAAGCATAATATACTTAATTTGTAAACTACTAATTGAAAGAAGTTAAAATAATATGGATGTGTGGTTAAATAAAGATGGAGCAATAATTAAGAATAATATATGCTATCAATAAAAGATATAAAATGTTGAATGATTGTTTATATGCTCATAATACACATAATTGTCGTATAATATTAATATCATATATTATTTTTTCTTGTTCTCATATTTGTATTCGTTTTATTTTTTTTAAAAAATTTTTTTACTTATTTTTTAAAGATTTTTAATTTTTTCATATGATCTCTATCCTCACTCAGGATTTCATATCAAATTATTTATCATGGAGCCATCACTCACATTGTCTAGTATTTGATAGTCACATGGTGCTGTACTTGTGGTGCTATGGCTCACAATTTAGCTACTACAAACAATAAGAGTGATCATATCACATACCATTGTACCATTGCAAAGCATTGTTTAGGATCCTATATTCATGGTGGAGGGTTTTTTGTTTTTTCGTATCTCATAATTTAGGTACCAACAATACAAAAGGTGATTCTCTCACATCGAACAATCGCGAGATGGGGTCAAGAGAAATCATCACATTCTTATTTCATCATTTTTGTGTTCTAGATCTATTTAATCAATCATTCTCTCTTATTTTAATTTCTTTTTCCATCATATATTTCTATTTTTTATTTTATTTTTTAATTTTCATATGTGTGTGTATATAATTATAGTATATTGTCATATAAATAAAAATATATGTATAGATAAATATATGTTATGTAGTATGCTCATATCACAGTACATCACAATCCAAAATAATATTTTAAAATAATTTAACAATTTAACTAACTTATATTGTAGTTTTAGTTCGTTCATATGATGACTCTTTTATGTCACTTTTATTGCATTTTCATTTTTTTATCATTTTTTTAATAATTTTTATTACATGTTGTTAGTAATTATTTATATTTTATTCATGAGATTTTTGAAATTCTTAAACATTTTTTTATGTTTTTTTATTATTTTTTTGAACTATATATTTTTATTATACCATAAGTATTCACAAACATAGTTACAAAATGTTTTAAAATCCTTCTTTTGCTTTACGGAACCATCGCCCACATTGCCTAGTATTTTCTACTTATCATGGTAGTATCCTTGTCGTACCGTGGCTCATAATTTAGCTACTATTGACAGCAGGGTTGATCTTATCATATATCATTGTAACATTGCCCATAATTCATGTGCCAACAATTATAAAGGTGATTCTCTCATATCGTATGGTATATTTTTGCTTGCTATATTGTGCGATTAAGCTTATTGTATGGTATATGACATAGACTTTCTTAACAACACTACCAAACCCATCCCAATATTTGGTTACATCAAAACCATTGCTTAAGCAGCTCAATTGAAAATTTAACAACATTCCAAGGGAGGAAAATATCAGTCAAAAGTATACTTCTAACAGTCCTTTTTATGTAGTTCAAGATATGAGCTCTTTTATGAAACTCTTTTCCTAAATTGAAGTAGTTTCTACTGTGACTTTCTCAGGTGAAGCTTTGCTTATTGTAGCTCCCCAGACCCAATCACAACCTATTATCTTTTTCTTTTCTCCCATGCTCTGCTTTTTTTTCTCAAACCTCCTCATGCGTAGAGCATAACTAAAAAGCATTGGGGAGGGTAAGCTTATTCTTTTTATAATAATAAAGAGGATTATATAAAATATTGTTTTAATTTTCATTTTAAAAATTTATAAAAAAAAATTTAAAAGACTTCAAAAAATACAAATAATGAAGTGACAGATATCTCATTTCAAGATTTTCTCAATGGTTTTCCCAAGTTTCAAATCTAGCTATTAGCCACATGATATTTTTCTGAGATGCATCAAAATATATTGATTTCATAGTGTTAGATCTGTACAGTTTACATTCAACATTAAATACACAAATGCAAATGTATTTTATAATTAAATAATTTAGGCTATCATTCTAATGCTATTGCATTTGATGTAATTGCTTTTCAATTATACCTAAATATGCAAACATATTTAATTAAATGGCTTGGATACTGCCAAATGCACTTTTCGAGAAGAAACAACATACGTAAACGACTAGTTAGTGCACATGACGATATAGTAATAAATACTACAATTTTTCATGAATTACACCTTTGAAAAGATGGAAATATATGTGAATTAAGTGCCTGCATATCTTAAACAAGCATTCAAAGTAAAGGAATAGTAACATGGTTCAGATGCATGATAGATAGATAGTTGGAACTAATGCATTATGGAATTTGCACCTTATATATTTACTCAAGCACTTCTATGACATCATGAATCCTTCTCTCTTTACATTATGATTTCCATTCATATTTGCATATCAGTGGTAATTTATGAACTATTTTTCATTTTGCAATTTTGATATATAATTTCTAATTAGCACTTAAAAAAAGCTTTTAGGTGTTCAAAACCTAGGAAGCAAGATTTATTTATATTTACAGACAACCTAAACTAAGCTGTTGCTCTTTCATTCTTGCTCTTCATAGCAACAGAAGAATATTTTTATTCCTTTATTTTTTATACTACAACATGAAAGGAGCAGTTACAATCATCTTTCATAATTGTTTTTTCATTGTGACTTAGTTGATGAATGAAGACCTTCTTCAAGACTTGGTCTTGCACAAAAAGTCGCATGAGAAAGCTGTTTCAATTGTTGTGTGCTCCTTGGTCACATTATTATGAGAGGTATGCTTTTGACTTTGCTATTTTTTTACAACATCCTTAATGGTGTAATGAAAAAAGAGTGACAAATTTGTTATATTTTGGAAAAAAAAATTAATTTTCTTTTTTCATTTCTATAGATATGCTCTTCACTTTTGGTTAAGAAAGATCGAGGTTATCCCATTGATTCAAAAGCTAGATCAAAAGCATTTGGAGAAGTCAGTGTTGCCAATGACGTGCCTGGTGTTGAGTTACTTAAACAAGATGATGATAAGCCTTTATATAGTAGTTCTGAGGATGAAATGGC
Source organism: Vanilla planifolia (assembly GCA_023846275.1). Lineage (NCBI taxonomy): Eukaryota > Viridiplantae > Streptophyta > Magnoliopsida > Asparagales > Orchidaceae > Vanilla > Vanilla planifolia. The sequence goes on along the minus strand of JAIUJO010000017.1, from coordinate 481,842 downwards.
TGCTTATGGTTCTGAAGCTGAAAATGATTCCTCACCAGTTCACAATGACATCTGTGCTACAGTTGCATATGAAGAAGATGAGGAATCTATAGAAAATGATGGAGAGAGTGACAATGAATTTTTCCTTGAAAGTGGACAATCTAGTGGTATTGATGGTTTGGAAGATGATGCCTATAGGAATGATAGTGAAGAAGAAGGTTTAGATGATGGGGAATTGGATAATGTTTGTGACACAGAAGAATTGAATGAAGAAATAGAAGTGCAAGCCATACGTATTGATGGGCAAGATGAAGATGCTAACGATGGGAAAGATCCATCAAATAGAAAGAAGAGGAAGCTAGGCAATTTTGTTGAATGTTTGAATGCTGTCGATGCAAGTCTGCGTTCTCTTAAAAGACTTGTAGTAATCAAGGCTGCTGATGTTCGAACTGATGAAGCAAATGGTATTGTTTCTAATGAAGACTTCCAACATATCAAAGAACTGAAGGTAGACTTCATCTTTTATCTTCTATATTCAATTTTCCTAGAAGCTCATCGATTATCTGGTATTTATTGATAGCATGGCGTCTACAAAGATTACCTTGTTCATGCAGATGTTCTTGACCAAACTTTTAAATTGAAGGTAGTCTCCGTTGTTATCAAATAAATGAGTGTAAGTTATATGTAGGGTCTTCATGACTTGACTAGAAGTTTAACTTGAGAAATCACATTCAAATGTTTATTAGGCAAATAAAGAGGCAATGAAGGCCTTGTCTCAACATGGTATACTAAGAAAGGATGAAGGCTATAAAGCAGCAACTTCTGAAATGCCATCTTTTGAGGAGCTAAGTGCAAAATGTTTGAACCCTGTTAAACTGTAGGTAATTCTCTGACATTGTTGCTTTCTATTCGTTTGATGGCCCTTCTGATTTCACTTCTCAACGTGTATTATTCATGCATATTTCATGGCTTTTAATGGCCTGATGATGTTAATGTTGATCTTGTTTGGAGAAGTGAAGCCAGATAGTTAGTCCTACAGGTGTATCAATCGACTTAGTATTTTGAAGATGAAATACCGATGATGTGGTTTTGTTGGACAACATAATTCTTCATAATATATAACTTAATTTCATTGTTAGGGGGATTAAGTGATGTTTTATACTGTTACCATTCATTATTTGAAGTAAAGTTATTCAATAGCGAGTAATGTCTAGCACAAGTAATTAGATCCAAATGGAGTTTAATTTCATCCAGCAAAAGCACATTGTTATATTCAATCTAGAAATTAGCTAATGGAAGCATTATTATTGAGCCGTGTCGGCAATTTTATTGTCTTAAGCACGAAGAAATCTGTGCTCAATGCTACACAAATATAGTTCATTTTTTTAGGTTCCTACTTTAATGTCTTATAACATGGTTGCTTTCTTTGATGTTTCTCACCAGCCATTCTTTGGGAGTGATCTCATTAAAATGGTTGGAATAAGAATAATCATAACCTCTTGGATGTATTCAAGTTTATTTTACTTCTGAGTTGAGTGCATACAGTGATGTTTGACCCATCCAAGTTTGTTTGGCATTTTTAAAAGCAAGTTACTATAAACTTCATTGGTTAACAAAAGATAATCATGTGTTGTGTTTAGGCGCACACCAAGAGCAAGCTCACCAAGCAGGAGAGAGTAGCTCTAATTCGAGTAGGCAGAGGGGATAGAGAAAAGTACAACGCTAAAACTGTCGTGAAACAAAAAAAAGTATGTCATAGTCACATTAGCCATTTTTAATTGCAAGAGCATCATGTTTTTTTTTGTTACGTAATTTTGTTATTTCAAGGCTTATTTTTATCTAGGTCGACTTGAGATAAGTTGCTTTAACGAGACTGGTTGGCTAAGCAATAGGCAACAGCATCACTCGAAGGTGATGCTGCTGGCTACCAAAAGAGCAAGAGCAGCTCGTTCTCGACAAGAGAAAAAAAGCGGCAAAGGCAAGGTGTTAAGCAGTTTAGGGGAAGGATAGCATGGAAAGGAAGCTCAGGAACTCCAATCGATTTCAGCAATCTGGGATCACATTTTTTGTTAGGACCAATATCTTTACTTAGCTTCCCTTTTATCATTTTGATTAGTTTCCAAATCGTTAAAGATATATATGCGATGTATGAGGCCAATAATTATTGATTAATATTTTGAGTTAATTAATATTTTCCCTTTAAAGAGGTGTAAAGGATGTGTAAACCAAGGCCACCTTGAAACAATGTTATGAATTTCATTTAACTTTTATATTTAACTTCTAGTATTACAACGATGTGGACTTTTGTAAGTTTCAAAGTCTAGAAATTTTTATGTGAATATGAATAAAGACTTAAGTTAATAGAATAGATGTCAAGGCACTTTTTTAAATCATAAAGAAGGATAAATGATAAAAAAAATTGGTTGATGATATTTGTTTAGTATTTGAATTTATTAGCTTGTGGTTCATTAAGTATTAGATAAGTAATATAATAACATTATTTTGTATATTTGAGAATGAATGGTGTCAATGAGGTGTTTTTAATAAAAAAATTTCATATTAAAAGTAATGTATTTGTAGTAGAGGTTAAGAGTAAATCTTAGTTATGATATTATTAAAATGATAATTTGTATTTTGTTAGATTTAAGTTATAAAATAAAAAATATAGAATGATATTTTTTTTATTTTTAATGTTGATTATATTTGTGAAAGTTATATTTTCGATAAGCACCAATAATCATCATTCTTAAGTTTTAGAAAGTTATGTGGTCTTTTGAGTTAGTTCATGTTGATATTTGTAATAAATCAATATTTTATTTCAAAAAAAGAACATATATTATTTATTATTTAGTTATGACCTTATTCATATGAGTTGGATATCTTTTGTAGTTTATAAATTAAAGATATTTTAAAAATATAAGGAATTTGAACGTCTTATAAAAATAAAAAATTGGTTTAATATAAAAATTTTTAGAGCTAACATAGAAGAAAAATTTTTATCTAAAGTATATTTTTTGCAAAAAAAACATGAAATTCATAAGCTATTGTTTATTAGAAAAATAACAAAATAAAATAAAATTGTAAAAAAAGAAGAATAGAACAATTATTGAGATCACTTATATTGAATTAGAAAAAATTCTAAAATAAAATTTGAACAACTATTATTATTTTTGTTTATATTTATGCTTTGATAACTTTAAATGAATACAACAAATTGAATATAAAGAGTAAAAAAATATATTTTTTTGTTTTTTCATGAAATATAAGATTTTTTGTCACTGATATTATTAATTTATTTTCATAAAATATTTATATGTGATTATATTATTCTTTATGAACAAACATCCATATATTATTTTTTTCAATAAATTATATTTTCTTTATATCATCTTTCTCAAAGAGCAAATGTACAAAAACCATGGTTTGAAAGACTATTTATTTTGGAGTGTCTTTATCTTCAATATTGCTAGGAGGACAAATTTTTATAGACCAGTTGAAGGAGAATTTCTGATTTTACCGAAGTTGAATCTATAAACACATTATTCACATTTATTCACTAGTTGTCATCAAAACGGATGATTTCTTAAATATAGTTTACTAAAGAATGGTAGCTTTTTGGCAGTGTCCAGTGCACCACCCATCATGTATTCGCCAATATCCAAAGCATCCACCATTCCCACATGCTTCATTAGTAGCAAAACAAAAGTTAGATTGCATCCTCCCTCGCTGTGCATGCTCGCTCGAGTATTCTTCACTGTTGGAATCAAAAGCTCCACCCATGTCGATGTGATCACCTACCACCTTTGCCCTCCCCAAGCAGAAGAATCAGGTGTGCAAGTGCTCACACAATCTAAAACAAAGATGGATATGTGATCCATTACATAGGTTTGGTCAGCATCAGCCTGCACGCATTCCACTCAACCACATCATCGTTGTTCGTAGTCAACGTCAAATCCTCTTCATGTCGTTCGATGAACTGTACCATATCATAGGAAGCATGCCAGTAAATCAGTGGGCTTGCTCCTCTAATGGTTGCCATTATCTCTGGTGGCATCAACACCGGATACAATATATAGTCGGACAAGCACTTGCATGCCTACATCCCGCGCCAAGTGCTCTTCTGTGCTCTTAACCCCTTGGACTATCATTATGTTTCATGAGGATGATGTGACGGGTGCAGCTCTAGGGGCTTCCAGTGGTAGCATAGCTGTGTCGCAATGCGCCACACAAGAACTTGTTGATCGACTAACAAGCCCCTATCAAATTGAGAAATGTAGGGACAAGCCATACTAGGGCATCGACTTGACGGAGTTCGGCGAGCCCTGCCTTATCGATGAGCTACCCCCACGATATTTGCAAGCATTTCTGAGCATGTGTAGTGACGAGCTCTAAAAGAAGTTGAATGCCTTTGCTGACTTCTGTGAATACAAAGTTTAGGATGAAAATCCACTGGCCCAGCTCGGGATCAATACTATTGCCTCCGAAAATGCTTTAATGGGTCGTCTAAGGTTGGATTCTATTCTACGTGCCCATTTGCTTTTTGTTCTATTCTTTGGATTGTCTGGTGATACATGTTCCTTTGGCTGTACTGCTGCATTCCTGAAGTAGTTGGTGATCAAGTTGAGTTGTGGCATCCCTGAAGGCCTCCATCTTCTTTCACACCACAATCTTCCCCTTATTCTGAGAATGAGCAGTGCAAGAAGCAAACCCCACTTGCCCAATTTCTTAAATTTGAGAAGGAAGATCACTGGCCAGTCAAAAAGTAGGAACATGAGAGAAGCCACGGTATCATGACATATGGAAGCTCCAAGCAGGACATAAGTGATTGTGACGTCACTAGTGTCAAAGCCATGCTTTACAGAGAAAACGAACAAAAAGAAAGCGAGAAGGATACTGTGGGAGTAGATCACCCTGAGGATGACGCCGGCATATGAGCAATTAACGACACCCTTCATGTACATCGCATCATAGGCATAGTAGAGTTCCATGCTTGTTAGGCCCAAAACTTCCGTGACAGTCATCTCCTTCAACATGTCTCCGATTACCTTGTATACATCCACAAAGAAAGGCTTGCAAACTGAGTTCATATCTAAAGCTACTTTTAAAGTATTCAATTCCCCTTTTTCATTTTCGTCCTGCACACGTGTCACAATTGTCCTATGGTTGGAAGAAATCTGGTTTAATGGACTTTGCTTGCTTGAGATGACCACGGAGCTACGGAAACCATAAGTGCTGGCTCTGTAGAGTGAGTAAGACTACTCTGCGTACTTGACGATGGCGACAAAAGAATTTGAGCAGGGTGGGAGCGAGCAGGAGGTTACTTGTAAGAGATTGGAACAAAACATAGACGACAATGATAAGCTCATAGGTGGCGGCAAGAAGATGTCGAGCCCACAGCTCCTTGTCCTCTATGGAATAGGCAGTGATGGCGTCTGGGCCACCAAGGTGAAGCCAAAGGAAAGGCGGCCAGAATGCGAGGATGGTGTTGTTGCTAGTGTCGTCTGTGCTACTGCATAGCTGGCCAAGAATGAAGTTGGCAACCCAGTTGGCCAAAAGATGGTTGCTCCAAACAGCCATTCTTATCCATGCTCTCGATGCTGAGGTGTTTCTCAAATGTTCAAGGAAGATGGGCACAATTTGTATCGCGAGGTTTACCATTATCAAAATAGGTACATACCACTTGCTCTAGAGTTTCTTATATTTTCTCAGAATATCCATTAATTTTGTGTCTTCTATGAGATCAATAGATTGAAGAAAGTAAAAATACTTTCACTTTCTCTATTCATTTCGATCTCCCTGCTCCATTTTCCAGCAGGTGAGTGTAAATATATATTTGATGGGGAACCCAAGCAAGTTTGAAGCAATAGAAAAAACATGATCAACTTTCTCGTGTCAAAACATCACGAAATATACATTTGTTTAGTGGTCACCTCCGATTTATAATTAACACGCAAAGTTTAAAAAAATTCCTGGCTTGTGTGGGAGACCACTAAATAGTTAACACCCTTTCCTTGATGCCTTTCAATCTTTCTTACAATCATTCAAAGAAACTTACATCATCGATGACTCAAACCTTTGCAACTCTCCTCTATGGCACAACCTTGCTTCTTAGGTTTGTTATATGAAAAATCTTATTGGATTGGGCCTATTAGACTTATTTATGAGCTGAGACAACAAGGTCGTAGCGACCTGAACTCTTCAAAGCTCATTATTGAATTAAGCTTAGGAAGTGAGAGAAGTAAAAAGCATTTATTATCCTACCCGTACAATGACTGTTGAGAATTTGAAAATCTTATTCCCCATGAGTTTCAATAAGACATTTTTATAAAATACCTAAATATTCTATTATTTACAAATATATCATCTTATTTAATATTCTTCTATAATGATATCTAGAAATTACATAACATATTGTTATTAAGGTTGTAGAGACAAATATTATTCATTTGTATTTGAGTACAATATACTTGATTTGTGCATGCCATACAAGATGCTCAACACATTGTACGTTAGGTTATAAAAGTTAAGGAATCAGCAATAATATAGGATTAGTTGTAGTGTGGTTTTACATAAAACATATAATGCAATGAATTTAAAGTATGGAATGCTATTAAAAAATTTTACAAAATATATAATACATTAAGATAACATATGGCATACTAATACTATAATAAGGGCAAAAATAAAGATGATAATTTGAGTGAAATAATCATAAGAAATAAAGTGTGCGTGTCTATATATATATATATATATATATATATATATATATATATATATATATATATATATATATATATATATATATATATATATATATATATATATATATATATATATATATATTAAAAATTATTTTGGCGATAAAAATGCATGTTTATATTTGTAAAAAATAAAAATTAAATTTGAAAAAGATGTTTTCGTCCTAAATTCAATAAGTAAAACTTGTAATTATGATATATGCACAATATTAAATTAATATATACAATGTTTCATAAATAAGAATTTTTTGCATATTATTTATTATTTTTTTACTCTAACATACAATATGATTTTTTTAAGAGGTTGATTAATATTTTATTAGTATAACATTTAATATTTTAATAATATTTATATTTCATGATATGCATGATAATATATATGCTTTCATTAAATAATGCATACAGAAAAAGAATTTTGTTATTATAATATCTTAAAATTTTGCTCTATATAATATATTACAAATCTTGAGATTTGATTGATATGATTATAATTATGAGAATTTAAATAACAATAAAAATTTTTTAAATAATAATACATTTTTTAATTAAAAGAAAATAATAATAATTTAATATTTAGAAGTTTGTCATATTTTTAAATGAAAATAAAATTTTATTAAAGCATATTTTATAAAGAACTCTCTTTGAAGAATATAATTGTAGTGTGCTAATAATATTTTATGACCTACATAATTAATTACAATTATTTGAATAATACATATATATATATTCTGAATATTTAAATGGAAAATAATACTTTTTAATTTTATCCAATTATCTTTAAAAATATTTGTGTTAAATAAGTTATTACTATAAGTTTAGATAGTTTAGAGATGTACCTAATGAAGGAAAACTGGAGGGAGAGAAGGAGAAAAGAGAAAATAAAGAGAAGAGGGAAGAAGAAAGATTCAATTCAAGAGGACAACAAGAAAGAGAATAAAAGAATTGTGTTGGTCATAAGGAGAGCAGCAAGGAAGACAAAAAAGAGACTTATTATTACTATAAGAATCAAGAAGGGGAAGAACATACTAAAAAGCTACTACAATGAGTGAAAATAGGACAAAAAAAGTTGAAATTGTATTTTTTACTGAATTTATTCATTTTTATAAAGGAATTAGAGGTTTTATTTTGTTGTACAAGAATGTTATGATAATTAATTATGGGGGTTTAGAGTTCTTTTATAGTAAAATATAGTTGAATTTAAGCCTTATGGTTTTTTTTGGAGGTGAGTCTACTATATGATTAGAATCAATATACAATATGATTATCAATAATTTGTTTTGGTAGTTAATAAACATATCTTACAATTAAGAGAATATATAATATAATTAGAGTTAAGTTGGTTCTAGAAGAAAGCTTATATTGTGGTCCAACAATGTCGTCATATCATAGTTGGAGTGATCATATTGTACCATGGGATCCTCATGCAATATGATTAGATAAAGGTCAAAGAGTAAGATGGGCTTCTGATAACCATATATAGGGAGTTTAAGGAATCATACTATTTGATGGAGAGGCCATATAATACAATAAGTGAAGAATTAATAACAATGATTAGTGAGATGCCAATTATACAACATAATGGAGGAATCACATAGTTGATGTTTTTGTAGTAGAGAAAGTAGAGAGAATGCTTTGGGTTATATAATCTTGAAGAATTTTAGATATTTTAATTATTAAAGATTATATAGTAACTCATGTGCATGCATATATGATTTTATAGAAAAACTAAAAGAAAAGAAAAGTGGATTAAGAATCTTCACCTTGAATTTAGGTAAAAAAGTTTGATAATGGTAATATAAATATAATATTAAATTAATAGATAATTTATTCTTAAATTAAGATATCTTATATGCCATTTTATATTGTGTATTTTGATGTATGACATAGTTATCCTGATAAGAAGTATTTGTATTACATTGGATCATAGTTTTTATATTTTTGTGGATCTTATATATATTTATTTTATGATACGATACATATATTAAATCATATAGATAACATGAGAACTTTTTTATGTTAGAAATATAATATATACATATTTTATTTTAATTTATGACATGATATTTAAAATAAGTTTAGATTAACAAAAATTAAATAAAAAATATTGAGTTTTCTGTTACACCGTTGTATTTGATGAGTCAAGCATAAATGTTTATATCTCATATGGGATTGTTTGAAGTGAAATTGTTAATATTCAATTAAGTCAAGCGATGAATTTTAAATGTCTAAAATAGTCGACTTCTTGACTCTTGGAGTGATGGCAAGCTTCATAGAACTTGAAGGCATGCGCCAAAATCTTTATACTTGAATCTCTTTTTTGTCTTTAATTTGATATGTCCAAATTTTGAGATGATGTGGCATACTAGTAGTATTAATATATGAAAATGTTATAAGCTTAATAATTTTCAAATTTTGATTTTTGGGCCAAGCATTATTGATGAAAAGTATAGACATCGGTATTTTATTTTTTAAATTATTTAGGAATAGTTCTTCATGAATTTCTCTTCATAGTCATTTAGGACACTTCTAATACTATCATAATATAAAATTATTTTGGTATACTTATATACAAAACTTTGACACAAAAATTCTCACAAAACACTATAAAACCACTTTAGTCTCAAGAATTTTCACTGTAGCGTTGGGTGGGTCGACCCGACCAGACGGCTGATCCTTCCAGGCTTTAGGGTTTTAGAAAATAAAATAAAGTAAAAATTGTTTGACAGACCCGAAAGGGGTGAGCGAAGCCTAAAGGCCGCAGGCAGAGCTGTTGAACAGAACAAGTGAGAAATCAGCCCGCAGCTACTGAACTGAACATGTGTGAACTCAGCCCGTAGTGAAAGCTGACTAGTGTAGGCACAAAATCAAGCCAACCAGGACCAAATGATGAAATTTTGGCCAAGGAAGGGGGAGCCAACCCCAAACAACTCGAGAGACTAATGAACCAAAAGTGTTATAGAGAGCAATGACAAAGGCAGTTGGATGACGTGGGACAAAACTTCCACTCGATCGTCGAAGAAAGCCGAAGGGCAGGTGTGATCGGACGGTTTAGATTAATCAAGTCAAATTACTGCATGATAACAGAGTAAAACGCCAAGCAGGAGATTCAAAGCCAAGCCAGATCTGTAAGAGGTTACGAAACCACTGCTCTAGGTTTCTACTTTAGTTCATTTCTGGACAAATTATTTTAATACATCCAAGAAAACCAACACGCCATTTAATGGCCCAAATCAAGGCCTCCAGATCCAATGGCCAGGATTGATCTCCAATGATAAATTCAAGATTCAATCAAAAGCGTCCATTTCAGGCTCCAAATCGAATGATGACTACTTTGTGTCCGTTACCCAAATGGCTAGTTTAATTTAGAATCATTGGGAATGGATTTAGAGCTCAAATTAAGCTTTATAAACAAGAAATGATGAAGAACTCATAGAGGTTACCATTGTCAATATTTCAAAGCTTTCAATTAACAAAATCGAGCAATTGTAACTGCATGCGTTGCTTCCAAAGTGACCTTGTGAAAGCTGCAAGAAGGAACCTGAAATTATATGTTTTTGCTTCAACTAATTTTCAATCTCTATACGTCCCTCTTTTAATATTGTGCATGCCTCATATTTCTCTTAAAATTATCTAAGTTTTGCTAATTTTTGTATTTATTTCTTTGGGGTAAGGGCATCCCGGCAATAGGGCAAAAGCCTAGTGTTTGAGTTGAGCCAGAAAAAACTCAAGTAGGTTTGGGATTCACCGTAGGTAAAATCCTAAGTACGTTTGAGGTGAATTGTACGAAAAACCTCACTTGTAATTTGGTGATTTTAGTGTTCTTTTCCCAACAACGATTAGGGGTGGATGTAGGCTCCATTTTGAGTCGAGCTACCATAAAAATCTTTTGTGTACTATTGTTTCTTATTCTTGCTTAAAAGATTTAAGTTTTAATTGAAACCGAAAATCAAAAAAAAATTTTAATTACCACAATTCACGCCATCTTGTGGGATTGTCTTAGGCACAAAGAACTTCAATTAGTATCAGAGAGAGGAATCTGAAATAACGTGACGAACATCACGTGAGAGATCCATTTGTGCTAAGTGAAGGCTTTCTCACATTCTTTGTGGTTTTGTGATTTTTGGTTATATTGCTTCCTCTTTGGTTGATATGTATGCAACCTTGTGTGAAAGTTTTTCTTCAATTCGGCCTCCCTTGTTTAAAGGAGAATTTTACTTATATTGGAAAAGCCATTTTAGAATTTTTATTCAATCTATCAATTAAGAATTATGGGAATTTATGACTAAGCCTTGTGAACTTCCTAAAAAATCTTTTACTAATGAAGTCAAGCTCTTTAGTGAGCTTAATGTTGAGCATAAAACATTGGCTTAATTAAATGATAGGGCCTTGAACTATCTTCATTGTGGAATATCTCCTAGTGAATTTACACAAATTATAAATTTGCAAATGGTATTTGAGGTGTGGTAAAAACATGAAATAACTTATGAGGGCACCTCACAAGTGAAAGAGGTGAAGATCAACATCCTCACCCATGACTAGGAGCATTTTAGAATGAATCCTGGTGAGAGTATTAATAGTTTGTTTTTAAGATTTAATGACATAACAAATGGCTTGATAAATCTTGGAAGGGCATTCTCAAATGGTGACCTAGTAAGGAAAATTTGGAGAATACTTCCAAAGGAATATGATCTCCTTTCAACAACTATTAAAGTGGCTAAAGAAGTCAACAAAGTTTCATTAGATGAACTCCTTGGGGAACTTCTTACTGTCGAAATAGAGATGACTTGGTGACTTACAGAAGAGGAGTCTACAAGCATGTTAAAGCATAAAAGGAAGAAGGAATAACCCATGTCCATCAAAGCCACCAAATGTGATTCAGATTCCACTTCTACCTCTTCCATGGATTTGAAGGATGAGGTAAGTTTTCTTGTTAATTGTTTAGCACAAAATTTTGCAAAAAAAAATTGCAAATAATACTTTGTAATTTAACCCAATTATCTGTAATAAAGTTAGTATTAAATAAGTTATTACTAAAAGTTCTAGGTAGTTTAGACATGTAGCTAATGAAAGAAAAGTGGAGGAAGAGAAGGAGAAAAAGATAAATAAAGAGAAGATTGAAGAAGAAAGTCTCAATTAAAGAGAACAACAAGAAAGAGAAGAAAAAATTGTGTTGGTCATAAAGAGAGTAGTAAAGAAGGCAAAAAGGACACTTACTATTACTATAAGAATCAAGAAGTGGAAGAATGTACTAGAAAGCTACTACAATGAGTAAAAATAAAAAAGGTTGAAATTATATTTTTTTATTGAATTTATTCATTTTTATAAAGGAATTAGTGGTTTTATTTTATTGTACAAGTTAAGAATGCCATGATAATTAATTATGGGGGTTTGGAGTTATCTTATAGTAAAATATAACTGAATTTAGACCTTATGATTTTGTTTGGAGGTGAGTCTACTATATGATAAGACTCAATATAGAATATGATTATCAATAATATTTTTAAGGAGTTAATAAACATCTCATACAATTAAGAGAATATATAATACAAATGGAGTTAAATTGGTTCAAGAAGGTTATTGTGTGGTCCAACAATCTCATCATATCATAGTTGGAGTGATCATACTGTACCTTGAGCTTCTCATACAATATGATTAGAAAAAGGTCAAAGAGTAAGATGGGATTATGATAACCATATATAGGGAGTTGAAGGAATCACACCATTTGATGGAGAGGCCATATAATACAATAAGTGAAGAATTAATAATAATGATTTAGTGAGATGCAAATTGTACAACACGATGGGGGAATCATATAGTTGATGTCTTTATAGTAGAAGATAAAGTACAGAGAATACATTGGGTTATATAATTTTAAGGAATTTTTGATATTAAAATTATTAAAAATTATATAGTAACTCATGTGCATGCATCTATCACTTTGTAAAAAAACTAAAAGGAAAGTAGATTAAGAATCTTCACCTTAAATTTTGATAGAAAAGTTTGATAATGGTAAAATAAATATAATATTAAATTAACAGATAATTTATTCTTAAATTAAGATATCTTATAATCGATTTTATATTGTGTATTTTTATGTATGACATAGTTATCTTGATAAGAAGTATTTGTATTACATTGGCTCATAGTTTTTAAATTTCTGTGGATCTTTTATATATTTATTTATGATAAGATACATACATTAAATCATATAGATAGCATGAAAAATAGTTTATATTAGAAATATAATATATAGATTTTATTTTAATTTATGGCATCATATTTAAAATAAGTTTAGATTAACTAAAATTAAATAAAAAATAATATTGAGTTTTCTTGTAACATTATCCTCATGTTATAAGAATATATCATTCCATTGGAATGTGTAGGGTGTTCAAGATACTTATTGGATATTGGCTCATCACAATATTTAGTGTCTTTAATACTTTGTGTTTTGTGGCTTAGGTATTAGTTTAAGACCTTTTACCTAAAAGGATAATTTGGATAATATTATAAGGATTTTTTTAGGAAAATAAAACTATTATTTTATAGTAAAGATTATGGAAGATATTATTATAATCCTTTATCCAAACTTGATTGTCTTGTCAGTGTCAAATATATGAATCTTAATAACCAACTTCTTGAGGATGCTGGTTGCTTGAGATTACTTCATTAAATAGTTTAGTTAACTTGCCTAATAATTGAATCCAATTATTAATCTCAATGTTAACAATTGTTTTATTATCAATCACCATTATCTCTTTGCAACACAAGAACAATAATGTAATCATCTTGCTTGATTTGCATAAGACTGGAGCATAGTTGTGGTGACTAAGCTTGCCTTTCTTGGGATCGGGTGTCACATCCTCTATTTTTTTTATTTTTTCTTAGTACTTTAATTTTGAAATGTCCTTTTTATTAAAAATTAAATAAATACATTATGTTTCAAAACATTTGGTAAGCTCACATATACAAAACAAATGAAAAAATATGCCAAAACTTCGAAATCAATTTTATGTGAAGCCAAATATATGAAACATCATAATGATAATATTACAATAGGCAATTAACATGTCCAATAAAACCAAGTAGATATCTAACTTGTTGTAAAACATTTGAGGCATAACAAATAAGAGGGGATGAGTGAATTGTTTATTTAAGAAAATTTTCATTTCCAAAAATTAGTAAAAAAAACTTTTCTACCTTAAAATTTTTTTATTGATGAAATAAAATTTCTCAACAATAAACGAAATACACACAATATTTTTTAGGTGCTTCAACCTAAACCTGTACCTACATCTACCCTTGATCCATGATCAGGCTTCCACTAACCATTTTCTTTTTGTTGAAGCTAGTAGAGATAAACCAAATACACGTCAGTGTTTTAATGAAACCAAAATCAAAGAAATTCAGGTTACTCAAAAAAATTTAAGACTTTACAATTTTTTGTTTACAAAAATCCCTACATCTTTAATTCTTTAAATAAATTATTATTTTAAAATTTAATAAATATGAAATAAATCTAAATAAAGATAAATTAAAAATATAATACAAAAAAATCAAATAAAATTAGTTAAAAACTTTTAAAAATAAAAGTATTTAGAACTGTTAAAAAATAAATATTTAATTAGACAAAACTTATCGGGACAAGTGTAACCAAGTTTGATCTCTCTCAATCTTTCCCTATTTTGAATTACTACAAAAAAATTAATTTAAATAACTATAAAAATAATAAATTAATATTTCAACATTTAATAAATCTAAAATTTGATAAATTAAAAAAAAATAATATAACCAAATCAAATGAAATTGAGTGTAACATCATGGTTCATCAAATAAGATATAAATCAAAATGTCTCGTAAGTAATTCAAAAAGCCAAGAAATGAAACATTTGAAAATATAAAAATAAATATTAAAATGAAAATAGCTCTTTGAGATGGATCTAATGATATTAGTTATTTTTTGATCAGGCATTGTAATGGATTATTGTGAATTATCAAGAAAAATTAGCATATATATTTACAAAATATTATTTCAATTTTAAATAAATATTTATTAAAGCTAAGATGAGATAAAATGAAACAATGTAATATAAACTAATCAATGCAAGATAGACCTCACACAAAAGAAGATTATAGTTTGATGCTAACATAACAAAATAAAGAAAAAAAATTAAATTAAAAAACTTAAAATGTATAAGAAAGCAAAAAACCTAAGGAGATAGTGTAATATTTGTGATCATCAAATAAGATGTGAATAAAAATGTTTCATAAAGCATGCCAAACTATTAAAAATAAATGATTCAAAAACACATAAATGAAATTTTAATTAGGTAAAGCTTGTTTAAATGACTCCAATGACTTTTGTATAAAAGAATAAAATAATAAATAATAATAACAATAAAACTTTTCAATATTAAGAAAATAAATATTAAAGTAGAAAAATTTAAATCAAATCATCATAATCTAACCAAATCAGAGTGATGTAATCCTCATAGGAGAGGTGACTTAAGGTTATATAGTAATATAACAAAATCAAAACAATCAATTTGAAGAAAGAAGATAATTGTATAGAAAAATTACCCTCTAAGATACCAAGGTCATATGTTATGGTATCCTCGATTATCAAGTCATGTATAAGTCAAAAAATATTTTAAAACATGCAAAAATCTTAAAAAATATATTTTAAAAAATAAAAAGAAAATATTTAATTAAAGAGAACTCAGTGAGATGAGACTAACAAGGTTTTTTTTAATCTTAATCAAGCCTTATTTAGTATTACTACAAATTATCAATATAAATAATCACAAATAATAATATTTTATTATTTAAATATTCAATGAAGATATATTAAAGCAAAGTTGATGTAAATAAAAGTTATGTAACCAAACAAAATCTAAATGATATATGTGCTACTTGATAGGAAACTTCGAGTTGCATAGCAATATAGCCAAATTAATGTGAAACATTTGTAGAAATGAGATACATGTTACGAAAAAGTTGTGTTCAATTATACAAATCCAAATATCTTAAAAGGAGAAAAAATAAGAAAATAAAATATTTTAAAATTAAAAAATGTATATTTAATAAAATAGATCTCTTGTAGACGAGTTCAATAATATTTATTTTATCTTGGTCAGACTTAGCTTGGAATTACTGTAAATTGTAAAGACAAAAAAGTGTAAATATGTATTAATGCTAAAAAGTTTATAAATATAAATAATAAAATATGACCAAATCAAAGTGATGTTAAGTTTGCATGAGTGGATAATTTGAGTTTCATAAAAATATAACCAAATAAAAGTGAAACATTTCAAGAAATCCAAATGTGATACAAATCAAAATATCATAAAAAGCGATAAAAAAACTTAGAAACTAAAATATTTTAAAATTCAAAACTGTATATTTAATAAAATAGATATCTTGTAGACGACTTCAATAATATTTATTTTACCTTGGTGAGACATAGCTTAGAATTATCGTAAATTGTAATGACAAATAAGAGTAAATATGTATTAACATTAAAACGTTTATAAATAGCAACAATAAAATTTGACCAAAACAAAGTGATGTTAAGTTTACATGAATGGATAATTTGAGTTTCATAAAAATATAACTAAATAAAAGTAAAATATTTCCAAAAATGAGATAAATTATGTGAGAAAATTTGTATTCCAAAATACTAATGGAATAAATTAAAAAAATATAATATAACAAAATCTAAGTGATATTATATTTACATGTGTAGAGAATTTTAGTTTCACCATAATATAATAAATATTTTTTATGAAATGAGATAAATCATTTCGAAAAATTTTGCATTCAAAAATACTATGGAGGATGTGTGCAACAACCTTGCAAGAATCAAAATATCTTATAAGAGTGCAAAAACCAAGGATAATAAAAGATTTGCATTTATACAACTTATTAAACTAGAAAGGTGATCATGTTTGATATGTCTCAATTAGAACTTGTTTGGATTTATTATAAAATATCAATTTAAATAAGTGTAAATAAAAATAAATTAGTATTTTAATATTTGATTAATATATAATAAAGCTAAAATAAGATAAACTAAAAGAATTTAAAATATCTAAATAAAAACAATGTAACTATCACACAATAGAGGAGTTAGAGTTTCATAATAATATATCCAAACTAAAGAAAAATCTTTGATCAAATGAGCTAAATTATTTAAAATAACTAATATGGTAAAGTTATCCTCTAAGATACTACAGAGATCAAGTATAACATCCTTAATGATGGAATCAAGTATAGGCAAAAATATCTTATAAAGTAAGAAAAAAATATAATAAAAAATATATAAAAATAAAAAATAAATATTTAATTCCATAGAGCATATTGAGACAAATAAAACCAACATTTTTCATCTCGTTCAAAACACATTTTATAGAAAATATGAATTACAAAAATAAATAAGCATAAATAATAATAAAGTATCATCTTAATAATAATTAAATATATATTATAATTGAAATTAGTTAAATCAAAATAATGTATTACAACTATTAAAAGTGTCTAAAAGGTCACATTGGAGGAGATGTAAAGTTAATAAGTAATATAACCAAATCAAATAAAAAAATTTGTAGAAAAGTGATAAATATTATAGAAAAATTTTGATCCAAGATTCTAAGAAGATCTAATATAGTATCATTGACTTTCACATAAGGTTTTGATTGAAATGACTTGCAAAGCATATAAACACTTCTGAAAATATTTTTTTTTAAATCATAAGAAATGAAATTTTAATTGAGTTGAACTCTATAAGATGACAATAATTGTATTTGTTTCATCTCCATTGAAATTGGTTTATAATTTTTTGAAATTACAAAATTAATTAAATAAAAGTAATAATTAATAGTTATTTTAATATTATGTAAATTTATGTTAAAGCTAAAGTCAGATAAATTAAAATAATGTAATACAACAAGACTATAGTGATGTAAGGTTACAAGGGAGAAGATTTAGAGCTTCATAGAAATATAAGAAAATAAAAGCAAACAATTTAAAGAATTAAGATAAATTTTATAGGAACATTTAATTTCATGTTCATTTGGTGCTTGGTGTAACATTGTCAATCATCAAATTAGGCAGAAAATAAAATACCTCATAAAGAGGACAAGAAAAAATAATTTAAAAATATCAAAATGAATAATTCACTTGACAGAGCTCATGAAGACGAATCCAAGGATGTGTGTTGTTTCTTGATCAAACCTAGTTTATAAAAAATTTACATTACCAAAGTAAATAATAATAAATCATAATAAATTATAATTTTAATGTAAAGGAAATATATATTAAAGGAGAAATTTGATATATTGAAGAAATGTAATGTAACCAAATCAATGTGATGTAAATGTCATATGACATGAGATTTAGAGTTACATTATAATATAAAAAATCAAAATGAAACATTTGATGAAATGATATAAACTATATGTTAAAGTTATATTCCATGATATAATGGAGATTGGGTATAATATTCTTGATCAACAAGTTAGATATGAACAATGGAGATTGGGTATAATACAATGGAGATTGGCTTAGTAAAAATTCTTATTGAGTGTAATATTAAAAAAATTAAGTAATACCTTGGGGTCTCCCAGGTCGAGGATCACAAAAGAGGACAAGAAAAACTAGGAGAATAAACTAAAATTCTATTTCTCTTTAGAAAAGTGTTTGTTCTTCAAGTAGGCAAATTTATTGCCTTTAATTAAACCCTAATTGTCACTTCCTATTTGAGTTTGTGCATCTGCAAAGAATGACCAAATATTATCTTTCTTCTTTTATTTCCTTGAAGGTTGTGTTGCATGTGGTGACACAAGACATTGTGAAAAGGATAGTTAAACTTTACACTTACCTTCTTAGGTGCCAACATTGCCAGAAGTACTGTCTTTAGGGCAATGGTGGTTTATGATTAATGCACAAGACATGGGTACGAGATGGATGAATCTTGTGCATTATCTCCTTAGACGATCGCATTACTAGCGATGATAACTAACTCTTAATTTTCCAAACTCAAGTTGTAGGATCTTAAGAATCGAACATTAAGCAAAAGAATATCAAGTGTTTGACTTTTATCATAAGATTCTCAAACTTTACATCTCTATTATTTATTATATAACTATATTGTAGACTGATGACAAAAAATTGTGATGCACATTTATGCATTTTAAAATTTTATAAATTTTATCCATAGAGATGTGTTTATTAATAGATTATTATTTAATAATAATATAATAAAAAAGAATATTATTGTTATCAAAATTAGTAATAATACCCCAATATTTTAATTAAATATATATTATTAAATTTATTATTATAAAAATATTTTAAAAATTTTAATCCCGTACTAACGTGTAGAGTAATCCTAGTGTTGCCAATCTAATTCAAAAAATTACTCCCTTCTTTTGTTTAATAATTTATTAATATATCGTAATTATCTTTTGTATTGAAAAATTTGTCATCCCGAAACTACATAAGCTCCTTAGCTTGGTTCTTCTAAGCTTCCGTTCGACTAGGGTTTTGTTAATTGATCTATAGAACTGACGACGGTGCCGAACCTCCTCTTATCGGATTCCCTCAACATCTAGAAAGGCAATCGGTAGGCTGAGCCTTCCTCTACTTCAATCTAGGATGAAGCTTGACCCAGAAGGATACAAGGCAGAGCTTCTCCTTATCTGTGGCCACTTAGAATCGTCCCTGCATCTCTTCCTTCAGCAATCCTCATTGAATTTCCTCATTAGTCTCTCATCTCCTTCAATCCGAAGATCGGAGCCTCCCGGCTTCCCTTTGTTCCCATCTAGCACAAGCCATCATCCTCCTTGTCAATAAGAAGGTTCGTTATTTTATTTTATTTTTTTTTGGACAAATCTGTTATAGTGTTCGGTACTCTTCAATTTGGAGGGCTACCATTATTCAGCATATTTTTGTTGAACATTTTAATGGGTGGAAATATCTTTTGTTTGTTTTGGTTAAAGTTATATTTTGAACTGGGCATTGGGGAAAATGGGAAACTTCCAATTCATTGAGCTTTAAGAGACGATTATAATTGTTGATAAGTTGTTAGACATGATGAGGCCTTTCTAATTGTTGATCAAGGTAAAAGTTTGATTTCCCTCTCCAAAGAACAAAACAGGCATTTTTTCTCATGATTTCTTAAATATAGAATCTTAGCTATTTCTTGTGAGGCTGTATATTTCTTTTGTTAGATTCTTATATTAAAAAGGCTTAGGCTGCCAACACTAAATTCATATTTTGTTATTATAATTACAAGAATAGTCCTTTAGCACATCAAGTGAGGTCAGATACATTGATTCTAAGATGCTATTGTTTCTATTCATTAATTGCTTTCCTTTTCGATCCAAAGTTATTAAAGCCATTTCTAATAGTTAATAGTCATTTTTTTTGTTCTATATTTTTTACTTTTTTATAGGAAAGATTTCAGTAATCTTCTTGTCTGATAGAATCACAAAGTGAACTTCTTAATATAACCATACCATCTAGATTAATTTTCTTTAGAATTGTCTTCAATTGGTAGAATGCCAACTTTCTTCTTTATAGTAAGTTATTTGAGGCTTTATCTCTATAGCAATTATTCTATTTGTGTGTATGTACTCACACATTGACATTTGATACCATGTAATCTTATAAATTTTCCTTTATTCTTGAGTGTGATATTTTGATTATGCAACACTCAAAAGTATGTTTTATTTTCATCTTATTTGTTCAATGCTTGGATCATATTAGTGACATTTTTTGTTAATTTCTCTAACATTTTGAAGTATAGGTTCAAAATAACTAAATTTTGTATTATTTCTTTTTTTTTTTATGGTAACTATTAGAATCTTTAGTTTTTTGGAATTACTTATCTAAATATTAATTCCATATATTTATTATAAGAACTAAAAATGTGATACCATTAAAACTTCAGAGTCATTTTTCATAGACTCAGTTTTGTTTTATCTATTTGCTTTGTCTCAGTTTTGCTTTATCTCTTTGCTTAGTCGTATCAGTTGGTATTAAATTATTAGCAAAATGTATACTAATGGTTTATCTTGAATTTTATAATTACATCAATAATTAGTGTAAAATTGAAGCTATCTTTCATTGTTTATGTTGTCAGAATGTTTGATGAAAGAAGTGCAAAAGTACCTATGCAGCATTATCTTTTTAAATGCAAAAATGGGAGTTGTGAGAAATTTTCAAAATGTTTTTGATGCTTTTGGTGCACAGGTAGAAAACATTTTTGAAATTAAGTTTTTGAACACATCCAAGGACTTAAAGCATAGCCATAATGAAACTCAATTGTAATTAAGAAATTTTTCATATGTTCTCCTTAGGCATGCAAAATTATTTTTAATAAATACAATTTTTATTTATTTTTATTCTTTTCTAATGCCTTATCAATATAAAGCCTCCTTATACACACATCATTGCTTTGTTATACATGTTTTTCATAATTTCAATATGTCCAATGCTAGCTTCTTCTTTTTCATTTTCTAATGCCTTTTTGAGCACGTGAGGGAAATATTATAATAAATAATTAATTTGAGTACATGATGATTCTCTTGTAGAATTAAGAAAATGTTTTTTGTTCCTTGAAATAATAATAAGAAATTGTTGCAATCATTTTATGTTCTTCATTAAGCTCTTTAATCTCATAATAAACATTCATTATATTATCTTTCATAAACTTATCCAAAATTGTACTAACCCATTTCTATTTTAATTCTTACTTGAGTATTGACATTTGAATCCTAAAATTGGTAATACCTTGGTTTTCTAACAATGTGCCTAGTTTGTAGAACAATAGTAACATTTATCTTCTTATGAATCATGACGTTAATTAACTTTGTCAAATTTATGATTTAATTCTAGCTTCTTGAATTATTTCTTTATATGTATCCATGCATGATGTTGTAGGAATCCTTTTTTTGATTAACTCATTATTGATATAACCATCTTTGTTAATTTCTAATTATATTTAGACAATATGCCACATTGCTTCTTGGAAGTCCTAAGCATTAGATTTAACACAATTTTGTACATACATTGCCATGGGTTGGCTACCTTGAGGACAATGGAGAGGGACAAGTCATAGAAATAGATGGTAGGGAGGTGTCCGAGATAAATGGAAAGATACATCATAGAGTTGCCTAGAGGTCAACTGAAAGAATTGGGAAGGAGAGATGGATAAGAAGGGTTTTTAAGTATATACTATAAGCTAGGAGAAAGGGCCTATGTGAAATATTTTACCAACTTCAAATGCCTAGATGAAAGCTATGAAAATTTATGGGCTTAAACCAAATGATCTTAAAACAAACAAAATGAATTTTTTTTCATAATACTATTTAGTATGCAATAGTTATGCTGTTCCAATGTTTATACATAAATTAAAGTTCTCTAGCATGTTATTGATTTTTCTTGTTTGTTTTGAAAATTTATGCTTTTAATTATGTTTTGCTTATTTGTATAGTCATATTGTTGAGTTGGATGTGCCTCTGGAATTATTTATGGCCCTTCAGATCGTTGGTGATCGAAACCTCAAAAAATTTGCATTTTTTTATGTTGTGCATTGTATTCGACACATGAACAAAAAAAAAATAGAAATGAAGCAAAAATTAGGAAGCTTCATAATATTTTTTTCTCATTGCTACAGGTGTGTGGTGTCATATATACTCTATTTTTGCTGATTTTTCTAAGTTTTGTTGATTATAACAACTGATGTATAATTTCTTGCTTGAAGGGAGAGGAAGAACTAAGTGTGAGGAGGTCACTTGTTGTACTATGTGATCTTCATCGACGAAAAGTATGGCTTGATGATCGAACTGCTAATGCTATTTGCATTGCATGCTTTCATAGTTCTTGAAGGTTGATATTTTCCTTATCTCTACAATTGGTTAAGTCCCATTGTTTATCTTATTATGCCTTCTTTTTATCGAACACAGGGTCATGATAATGAGCTATCTTATTCATTGTAATGAGCTATCTTACTTGAAAAGATTCAAAGTTTTTGTGTTTCAATAAAAACTTATGCATAAGGTTAAAGAATCAAATAGAAGAATCCAATTTCCAAGAGTGAGTTTCATGTTTAAAGGAGAGAGAGTAAATGACAAGTCAAAACTTAACAAGATGAAATAAAGTTTTTTCCCAAGTGAATGGTATGATAAAAGGAAATACTTAGCTACTTAGAAGTTATAAATAAGATTTTCACTTTGTAATATGATAAGATGAAAATACAAAAACTCTCAACCTCCATACAATGGGTAAGTGATGAAATTAGAAGGAATGGAAGAATTGTTTTTTCCATTTGTAGCTTTCATATAATGGAACAATAATGAAGGAAATAAAAAGAGGAAGTAAGATTTATGCTTCTCAAAGCATGCTTACTATGGAATAGTGATGAAGATCCATGTAATAAAAAGTTCACGTAGATGTCTAACTCAATCAAAATTTCATGCAAATGATGTGAACCAAAGCAAGTTGAAATGGTTATTTCAAGTAATGAAAAGGCACTTGCATTTTTATTACTTGAGCATTACTCAAAAACCATTTAATATAAAGAAATGATTAGGTCTGATTATGCTAATAACATTTATTGGGCCTATTCTCATGGATTATTAACATATGAAATATAACTATCTAAATAAACATCAAAGGAACTTGTCAACTAGCTCTATAATATCTAAATATGGATCTCCCCTTAAACATTTCATGTTTCGAGTTATTCTGACCCACTGGAGGATTTGTTGAAGTAGGTTTTGGCTTAATACATGTGCGAGACTAGGCATTTGGATGATATATGGTCTGAGTAAAAAAGTTCATGGCCTAAGTTTTAGGTACACTCACATAGATTTGACTTATATTTTCTTGATAGAATTTCATATCTCGGATGATGATCCATACTCGATAAGGTTAGGTTAAGAAACATAACAATAAATGGATTTGCCATGAGGTTTTCATGTCTTAAGGGAATATCAACTATTGAATGATCATCACTAACATTGACTTGTAAGGATGAAATATATTCAACTACAAACTAGATGGAATTAACTTAATAGTTGATTTGTCAATGTCAAGTGAGAATAGTTATGTTGATTTTCTTTCAAAAGAAATAAAAGCCCAAGTAATTTGGAATTTTATAGAGCACATCAAATAACTTTTGATTGATGAATTAGCTCAAGAGATGACTTCTTTTATGGTAAATTTTTTTTGGTAGCCCTCCAATAAGTCTATACTTTTAAAGCACAATTTTATTAGTTCTTAAGATATCTAAATATTATGGTTAAACACAGAGAGTTGACTTCGTTTAAGTTAACAAAATCTTGAGAATGTAAAAGCACGATGCTAAGTATGAAATTTTATTGATAACTTTAGGGAAAGACAAATAATACCTTAGATAATTAGCATAAGAAGAAAAGTGTGTAACTTTTAGCATATATTGTGCCTTTTTAAGTGATCCTTACTCTTTGATTATTGGAGCTCAACATCTTCCTCTTTATGAAGTTGATATACATTTGGTTCTAGAATATGCTTGATCAAGTACAAGCTTAAGGAGGCTTTTTTAGTGTTGAGAGCTCTTGTATTGTCAAAGTCTTATATTGTATAAGAACCAAATCTTTGACCTTGAAGGGACAATTGTTCATATGTAATATTTTTTTATACTTTACTTTATATTTAGTTTCTTTACATGGTCTTTGAGACACTTTTCCTTAATTAGGTCCAACTTTTGATGTGCTAGTTTCAAGTTCAAGCTTTTGAACTTGTTAAGTGATTGACCTCGATATTGATTATAGCTTTGAATCCTTAGAAAAACTTGATGTGTTGCAGAATGTGCAGTTCAATACACTCACAATATGTTGAGTAGTTCACCTACCTACCCACCTTTTTTATCATCAAGATGAGGCTTTAGAATTTTTAAGATGTCTTTGTTCAATGCTTTGGCTTGTCCATCTATGTGGGGATGAGAAGTTGAGGCATACTTAAAAAAACAACCATAAATTTTGCATAAATCTAGAAATTCTTTTGATTGGAACATTATTGTGTCTTTTGTAACAATTACTATGGAAATATTAAACCTGTTATAAATGTTTGACTAAAGAAAACTTTAAATCTTATTAATAGTGTTGCCAATAAGAGGCTTCACTTTGATCCATTTTTAAAGTTTGTTAACCACCATGAGAACGAACGTCCTTCCATTTCTAGCAATTAGAAATAAAAAATGGAAATTCATACCATAGTCTAACAAGAACCAATAAATAATTATTTCTTCCATCTTTGTGAATAATTAGTATGAAAGGGGAGCATGAACTTGACACCCTTTCCACTTTTTGGTAAATAAAGTAATATTTTTTCATTATTGGTCAAAAAATCCTTGATACATAATCTTCATGGCAAGTTTATAGCTAGAGGCACGTCCATCACACTCTGTTGAATAGATCAACTTGCTCATATCTTTAACTTCTAAAGGATGGTGTGATGGCCTTAGTTTCTCAAACATTTTTTCTTCTTTTTGTTCACTAGGGCTTAATTCTTATTATTAATCATTTATTTCTACCAAGGATAATGATATATATATATGACCAAAAATTTTTTTGTTGATCAAATGATGAGTTTACAATTAAAAAGATACATAAGCACTCAAATTTCTTTAAAACTCTTTTTCTCACCACTTTTCATCCATAATCTTTGGGACCAATGGTGTCCTCAATATATACATATGAAAATTTTAAATTATCATTTTAAAAAATATTGAATAATAAGAGGCAAGTCTACCATCGACTTATTATGTCAAAAATAATAACTTCAAGCCAAAAATCCACGTTATCTAAACATATTATCATTAATCTTTCAATTGATATAACTTTAACGATTCATGTTAATGTAACATTCAAAGAAGCAAAGAATGTATAAGATATCATCAAAAGACACTTCATATAAATAAATAAAAAGTGTTCATATAATCATAACAATTAGTACAATAAAAAATATCATGTTATGAGAATGTATGCAAGGCAAGTGCTTGAAACTTAATAATAACAATTAAGAATACGAGAAAGCCATCCAATTATGGGGACATCATGCTTCATATAAACTATTAGAATGTTATCATGTATCACATTATTATATCAAGTATCACAATAAGAATGTCTTGTTATTAAAATGTCCCAAAAAATTTATTCTAGATTTTTGTAATTTTTTTAATGTGCTTATTACTTCCTAAGTATCCATTTAATTGTAAACTTGATTATAATGAAAACTCTTATTTTATCATGTCTATTAAAATTACATGTAAAAATCAATATATGCAATTAAGATACACATAGAATGATAACTAGTATGAGGGGTTTTCCCTACTCAATTGTTACAAATAATATTAATAAATGGTGCTTAACTAAATGGTTTGCATTATCTTGTTGTCACAAATTATTAATAGTGCCAAATCAAAAGATTTTGTCAGACCTGATTGTCACAAATATCAATGCACTAATTAAAGAGTTTTGCTTTACTTGATTGTCACAAATATCTCATTCATCTTATTAAAATAATATCAATCAATTGGTATCATTACTTGATTTTGATGTCTATTGCACTTTATTATAATCAATACTTTGATTTTATCTTTCAATTTTCAATACATGAAACTAAGAAGTATAATAATATAACCATTCTTATTAAAGTGTTACAAATATTTTTAATATAATTTCATTAATTTTGTCTAGCTTGTTCTCACAACATTATCGATTACAAAATATCTAATATCTCATATTCATTGACATATGTCCAACATCATATATGCATCATCACACATCATTATAATTTTCTCATGACAATTTATGTATATTATTTTATGTTATATTCATATCTTTTGTTCATCATGTACTTAGTTCCAGCAAAACTCTTTATGCATATTTAGAGTTTCTCATGATTCTTCAAACATAAGCTATGCTCCACAAAATTAGTGCATAAAACCAAATTATGGAACTAAGTATCTCAAATATTATTAAATATAAGTAAAATGAAATTTATTAAATTTAGTAATAAAATTTATTAGTCACTTATCTCAAGAGACACAATTTTTATTGATCAACTTGGTGTCAAATTAAGCATTGGTCGATTTGGATTGGTTGGTCATTTGGGTTAACTTAAGTAGTTGGTTAATTTTTTTTGCTAATGTAAGCTTTGGTCAAGGTGACAACTACATTCGAGAACCAACTTAGTTGAATTCACCAAAATTATTAATAATATTGTCATGATGTTTTTCTTTCAAACACTTTCTTTCCTCCCTTATCATCATTTCCCTCATCTTCATTTGTCATGAAAAAATATGTTTTAGATTTATTTAAATTTTTTAATGATATGCTCTTCTCATTAGCATTAGCTTTGTGGAAGCTCCCTTAGCTCCTAAGCGTACTCTCATGGGCACTCTCCCTTTCTCAAATTTCTTTCTCTTTATCTCTTTCTTTTCTTTTTTATTGAAAATAATCGCAACTTTTCTGTCTCCTAAAGATCATCCTCTATCTATTTATAAGAGAGTTTATGCGAGAAATGAGTTAGCCAAGCTTGTCCTTATTATTATTATTATCATTATTATTATTACTATTATTTCTCATTGGTGGTAGCACTACAAAAGGCTGTACGGCATCGTAGTGATGGGTAATTAGCTTATCATTTTAGATTAGACCATGTGTAATGGATGGGCTCTTATAAAGTCAATGAAGAGGGAGTGTGACATATTAAATTTATGATTAAGGATGTTTGGAAAAGTTTTAAAAGGTTGCATTTTTTTCTTCACTAAGTGAAATGCTCAATATTTTATGCTCTCAAATGATTTCATCTAAGAATTACGGTTTCAAAATAATATAATTATTTTTATAATATGTCAAACTTATCTTACGTTGTCTTAGTTACTAAGATTTTCTAAAACATAACTATTAGCTTGATATAAAATTTTCAATGTCATAGATGAACACATTTGTGTATGTCTTGAGATAGGATTTTTGATAATATTGTTAATCAAACCAAAGTATATTATTGAGCATTTCACTTGACCTTTTTTACATCTAACTTTATAAGGGTTAAAATCCCAAACTTTAGATAAGTGTCATAGGGGTTTATCAGTAAGAAGCCTTTTTGGTTGAAGAACAAGGCGATTTAGTAACTCAATACTCAACTTCTTAAGATGAGAAAAGTATTCACTAGAATCTCTATTATTGGCTAGTAGATCCATTTCTTGATTTTGTTCTTAATGAATCAAAAATACATCTATCGTATCATACTTTTGGAGAAGAGGCCAAGCAAGTATTCATAGAATTTTAATGTAAATCTTTACTTTTTAATAAGACACTACTTATTAGTTAGTTGGAAACTACTAAAGATTTTTAAGTGCTTCATTTGTAGCCCTCAAGCAAACTAGTGACTTGCAATCAAGGCTTCATGCTTAGCCTGTTTGTTGGTGATAATGAAAACAATTATGATAACACCTTTAAGCTTTACTTACTAAGAGCCAAGAAGGATTGAACTAATGCTACAAGTCTCACACATGAAAGCTCCATCAAAAAAGGTTGTTAAAAGTTTATAAGGGTCTTGGGGTTTGAATCAAAAGAGTTTCTCTCCATTAAAAAACCTTTAAGAACTTGAGATTTCATAAATGAATAGGAAATGAAGTTAAGTTCAAACTCATTATGCTTTGTTACCTACATTTGCAACATATTTATATCATCTATTGGTTGAAGGTTGTGCCTCATAGGTTTATTGGTTGTCACATCTATGATGTGAATATTGGTATAACTAATTTGTTGACATAACTAAAGCTTGGGTTAGATGCTCTATAAGAGATTATCTTAGCTCTACATCTTTCTGAGTGAGAGTAACATAATCGATTTGTTGTTGAAATCCATTATTCCCTTGAATTGTAGCAGAGTTAATTATCAAACTTCAAGCAATTAGATATATACATAAAGACTCCTTAAGGACTAGTTTGCTCAAGATTGGAGGCTGAGACAAGTAATAATTAACCTCTAGAAAAGCCTTTTAACAATCTTCAATTTACTATTGTCCAAACTTATTGTAGAGTATCTTGATGAATTGTTGAAGTTTCTCTCCATGCTTGAAAATAAAATGGGTGAACCTGATAATTTTTTTAGCTAGATATTGAGCATCTCGATGAGCTTTTTAGGAAGGCATGTTTACTAAATCCTTTACCATGTCTAGATTTACTTCGATTCCTTTTTTTTGAGACCATGAAGTTAAGAAACTTTCTCAATAAAGTGATAAAATTACTTTCAAAAATATTTAGTCCCATGGTACACTTTTTACATGACTTTAAAGCTCTAATTTTTATTAAAGATTGTTTAGATAACATTCTAAATTTTTGCATCTCTAACTTTAGAAGATAAAATCAATCATCATTTAACAAAAAGCTCTAGAATTAGTTAAATTAAATGACATTCCTCAAAATGTCACAAAGTAATTATGGCTCGTGTCATTTCTTTCTCTATCTTTTGATTTTGGAAACACATTGTTTTAAATAAAAAACCATTAGCTTGATCATTTATAAAAATCATAGTAAAACAAATGTACAATTTATATTTTGAAAATTATAACAAAATCAATATAAAAAATCAAACATTCTTTCAAAAGGCAAGTTCTTAAATCACTACAAAAATACAAAAGCTAACAACTTAATAGAAACGTAACAAACTACTAAATAAGATAGAGCATGATCTATCGTTCCCTTTGATTGTAACATCCATAATGTGAGGGCAATTATTTGAATACTATTTTGATATTTTTAATTATCATGTGCTTAAATTAATAAAAAAATTTAATCATAGGTTTGATTTATGATCTTAAGAAGAGAAGACTTATAATATCCAAAATATAAAGAAAATTGAATTATTGTTATTTTGAATTATTTAGAGTTTTAAAGAATTTTTGAAAACTTTAAAGTATCATTTCATATTATTCAAAAGTTTTATACCATTAAAGGAGCAACCCCTACAAAGAAAGAGACAAACTAAGAAATAAAACGAATAAATTATTTGAATATAATGATAATATGTTGGCAAAAAAAATCTTTTGAGTATTAAAATAGAAGATCAAAGATTTATAAGGATTAACTTATGAGCTTGAAAAGTTTTTAAAATAATTAAAAATATTACATAAACTCACAAAATTATGAAATTTTACTAAGGCATAGAATTTATAAGTATAAGCATAGTAAAAATTTTGTGCCTAAAAAATTAGGTGTGATAGTCATTGAATCAAAAGTTAATGAGGATTTACAAATATTTTAGGTTTGGTTAAATTATTAAAAATATTAAATATCATTAAAATATATGAAATTTGGCAAACAGGTGGATTTGACCAAGAAGAATCATACAAAATTAACCACTAAACTTTTGAAGTTCAAATTATTAGAAAAAAGGTAAGAAATCTTAGAATTTCCTAATTTTGATTAAATCTTATTTTTTAATTTTTCTAACCTTATTGTACTGACAAAATTGACATGAAAGTAACCAAATTTTTTGCAAAACTATTAAATTCCAAGCGATATGAAGTCAAGAAGTCACTAAACTGAAGAGGTCTAATTGTTGAAGGGAAATGAAGCATTGATATTAGGATGTGAGAGGATGACCATGGATGAAGAGCATGTTTTGAATAAAATTAAAACATTTTGATCGTGGTTGACAGCTTAAAGAGAAGAGGGGGGAGAGAAGTAGTGTTGTTAAATTATTGGAAAGAGTTTAACTAGTCAAGTAAGGGAATTAAGAAATAATCTTGGAAATTAGGAAAGATATATTGTAGTAAGTGTAAAATAATTAAAATGAAGGAAATATGGATCATATAAAGACACATAATTTGATATCTATTTTAAGGGGAGACCTTTAAAAGAGCAATCAAGATAGCAAGCTTATACATCTATATATACTTAGTATTATATAATGCTTGGATGCTATAATAAGTAATGAATGGAAATCTATTAAATTCAAAAATGATTGACATTAATGCTAGTATTTCTTGTGTTTGCTTATATTTTACTAAGCATCATATGATCATGATTTTATTATAGATGTGCAAAACATGTTACAATAACATGTATGATGATAATGGCCATTAAAAAAAGATGAAAAAATGGCAATGATTATTCTTAATATATTTAGAAAAGAGAAAAAGGAAAAAAAATTGATAACAAAGGTTACTAAAAGGTAAGGTATGATTCTATAAGTTCAGTGATGATAGTTTTCAAAAGTGAAGTTTATCATTTAAAGAGCTTAAATTATGACACAAAACTAATATATTGTTGATTCAATTTGGTTGTGTGTCTAGAAGATCAATTATTTTGACTATCACTTGCTAAGGGGTTTGATGAAGAAATCTAGAAAGGAAATGATAGAAGTCCAATAATAGTGCTTTAAAAGGCCTTGTGATAGGGAAAAACTTAGTGTTAGATATATTGAAGTTATGAAAGCATGCATATAAAAGTAATGATGAGTATGTGCATTCAAGTATTGTTTTTTAAAGGTTTCTCAATTGTAATTTTTTGCATTAGTTCTATATTCACAATGGTGCATTCTTATTTTTACTTTTGATGATGCTTTTGTTGATAGCACCAAGAAAGAGGTTATTTTGTTATTTTTAACTGAACATGGAATTCATTTTAGCATTGCTTTACTCTGAATTTCAAACACATTTCATAATTCCTCATAGTTTGGTCTTGGACATAAAATCCCAAAGTATTTATTAAAAATGAATTCCATGTTCAGTTAAACTACGACATATGTAAGTTGTGATTTTCATGAGGCATGATGACCAGTTTAAAATAATAACTCAAATACTTGAAACCTTCTCTATTGCAAATCAAACAAATTGACCAAGTTTTTGAAAGGCAACTATCCTTTGTCCAACCATTTGCTAGTAGATTCCAAGTAAAAGTAGTTAATGAAATTAAGTTGAGGCATGCTATTAAACTCTTGCAAGAAAATTTAAATATAAGAGGAAATCTGAATTTAAACTTTTGGGGTGCAATGAAGACGAAAGTGACAACACAATGAACTTATATTTATTGAAACTATATTTTTACAGCAATTTTTATAGGACCAACAAAACTAACATGAGAAAGATGTAAAATCATGTTGTTCTTACTTTAACAGTTATATAAATACACAAAGAAATAGCATGAAAGAAGTGTTAAAGCTAGTAAACAAACATGACTGAAAAGATATACCAAGGGAAAGACTTGAGAGGTCCCTCTATATGTACACATGAAGCGACCGCACCTCTAGTTCTTTAATCTCTGGTCATCTTGTGGTCAACAAAAATGTTTTCTTCTCTAAAAATGTCATAAAAAAAATATTAAAAAAAGAAACCTTTCATAATGGGATTCGGCTCTTATAAAGTTTTATATTGTGTCATTTCCTCGAGCCCATTGCTTTTCTGTGTGCGTGTATCTACACACATCTAATACATCTTATATACGCATTAATTTCTGTTAGAGTTTTTTATTGATATATGGATGCATTGTTTTCATTTATGAATGATTGTACATAATGATTTTTGTTCTCATTTAGCCATGTTTCTATGTACATAATGTAATTTGTGAATGCATTAACTTCTTTTTGTACATATGACTATACTCATAATCCAAAACATATATTAGAAATTGTCTACACTTGTATAGAAATAACTATTGTGGAGTGAATATTTTTATGCGCATTTCTCCCTTTGTGCACATAGAATTTTACATGCATTGCTTTATTTATGCATATGTAGTTTGGAGGCAAGCATCTATATATGCACTATGCATCAGTAGATAAATCTAGTTTGCCTAAGTTGTTTTTAAATTTGTTGGAATTGGACATGCCCACAAATGGTGAGGTAACTACTCATATGGTTTGAACATTCCCACCCATACAAACTGATCCTATATTGGTTACAACAATGGGCATCACTTCATAATACCTAGTGACTAAGGCCAACATAACAAAATAAAACACATTTTACTTTTCAAATGCATTAAATATACAAAATATGATCAAATATGTAGAAAAAATACAACACCACATTTTTTAATATATAATGGATATGCATTAAAAAGTAGTGGGATTGTGTTGCTTTGAATTGAATTTTGTTGTTGTTATTAAAAGCATGTAACATATTCTAACTTTCATTTACAATTTCTCATCTATGCAACGATAATGCTTTTGCAGAATATGCAATTTTGTGTACGAAATTGAAGAAAATTTGTTAAATTACTCAAATTAGCTATGCTTTTGTCAACATTTTTTTTATATTTATATATATGAAGAAGAAGCAAAAATAGTAGATAAGAAAACATGAATTTGGAGTTTACCTTATAATTGAGTTTTAAGATATACTTGAACTTTTTAGTTGGTTTAAGCATAATCTAGTTGGTCTTGCTTAAGATTGTTCATCTAGTATGCTTTAGATTTAGCTCAATTTTTATTGTTTGGACGAGGCAATGAGTGAGATGCATGCGCTTGACTGGTGAAACGATAAGCTTTGTTAATATCTATAAGATTGCGTAGTGCACTCTTGGTATTATTATATTAGAGGTGGTTTAATCTTTCTGGGTGATGGTAATAATAATAATAAAAGAAAAAAAAGACTAAATTGTGTCAAAAATATTTCTTCAAAAACATGTTTGGATTAGAATAATGGTCCACCTAATAAATATTAATGAGCATGACAATGTTGACTTTATGAGCAGTAAAAAAATGTATGAGATAGGGAACCTCGAGCATTCTTTTGCCCATGTAACATGTACTAATTACAAGGACCATGAAATTTAAAAAATATTTATTAGAATAACCACAAAATTTTATATGAACATATGAATATACCTATTTGGTTGTCTATTCTAATTATATGAAAGACAAAGTAAAGAATTTTAATGTAACCTACTAATAAAAAAAAATTTAAATGGTTGCAATTTATATGTGACTAGAACTATGCATTATTTGGGGAGAGAATTGTGAATACACATAATTAAGGTTACACACTTATAAAATATCACTTGTATTGCATGTAAAACATTCAATTATTTATAAGTATAAAATCATTAACTTTAGCATACAAATATGAATAATAGTTTACTTTTAATTACAATAAAATGCTATAAAAAATTTATGCATAAGTGTGAATATTATGCATAAAGATTCTAACCTATGAAGATTAGAGCAAAGTGAATGGTTATTTTTTCTTTAAGAATGTTTGAATGGCATCAATCATCATGCATCATTTCTATTTTTCATGAAACACAAATTATTTTGATGCTTGTCAATTATGCAAGCTTTTTTAGGGTTAGGCTGAGTGTTAGACAATTGTTAAAAGAATGTGCAATACATCCTAGAATTTTGTGGAGGATATGAGATTGTGCTTTCTGCAAATTTAGATTAGTGATAAAACATGGCACTTCTAATACATGGTCTTGAAGCCCAAGTTTGAGAGTTGGACAAGGATACAATACCTTCATTAAGAGTGTTTGTACTTCATGGAACTTTCCATTTCTTGAGATCTATTTGAATCCTCTTCTAAAATAATTGGATTGTTGAAATGTGTTCGAAAGCTTTAGAAAGGCTTTTGAATTAGATATTTGACTATAAAAATGCAATTTTATTGGTAATGATGTTTAAAGATTATGGTGGTAATGTTGGAAAAATTTATTGCTACATGGATATGCTTCGAGGATACTGGATTTGTTATACAAATTGTTGGGAACATAACTTGAGGCACCATCTCTTTGAGTTAATGCCATGCATTTAAGTTGAAAAGTTTGCTTGATGTTCTATCCGGTAAGGCTTTGTTAAGACAGGTAGGCAAATTGATATTGCCAATGTTTGACCAATTATGCTACGTGATGCTCATACTTCGTAATAAAGAAGTTATTGTTGATAAAGGGTGACATAATTGAAAATTAGAATGGGATTGTTTTCAACAAGAAAGAGAGCTAAAATGATTTTAGGGTCAGGGCAATAGAACTTTTGATTTTTTTGGCAAAGCTTTGCCTTTGCCATGCGCTTTAAATAATCATTTGATTTTGGATAGGTGGACTACTTTCTTAATTGATATGTTGATTATGATCTTGAACCAATTAGTGCAAAGTGATAGAATTTTGTTGTCTAGTGAAAAAAATAATTGTACTTTTTTACAATTTAAATTGATTTCAATTATTTTTTTAAGAAGATTGATGCTACGCCACAACGTCGAACCATCCTTTTTGAGGACATGGTTAATGTTACTATGGTAACAACTCATTTGTTTTTAAATTATTTCATCTTGATGTGACTTGTCTTAAACTTTTTGCAACTCTGAAAAACATAATATCTTTTCAATATTATTATGTTTCTCTTGATCACATAAATTAGAATTAAGCATTTTATACTTCAAAACCAATATCAACATATTTTCCTTGACTTGTACAAATTTTTAAAGTTTTGTATTGGGTATATTGCATGATGAAGATTCCAGTTAATTAATCCTTTATGTTTCATTGGTTGCAATTTTTGCAGGACAGCTTTGATGATCCAAGGTGACCTAGCACAAGCATCAAGCATCAAGCATCAAGCCAATTCAATATTGTTTTAGGTGAAGACAAAAATAATGTTGTTGCACATTTGGATCAAGTACTTTTACTTTGTGAAGTTTGTACTTTGGTAAAATGAGTCATATATATTGATGTGGAGCTTGTTACATGTATTGAGGAGAATGTTATAAAATTTAAGGGCAGGATATTGAGGAATTACAATAAGATTGTGACCTTTTAATTAAGTATTTTGAATAGAATAATATCATTTTTGAGTACTTTTTTGAGGTATGTACATAATTGGCCATTTAGGTCTTTTTAAGTACACTATAGTAAGCAAGTAGGTTCATACACCTCAACAATGTTAAAAAGGAAAGTTAATATCGAAATCCTCTTCTTCTTTCTATATTGGCAAAACCTTAAACCCTTTACTAATTTTAAGGTTGTTGAAGTTCATGGAGGTGGAAAGGGAAATGATGATGATGTATTATGGCAAGGGGTGGCAAGGATAATGGAGAATAGTATAGAGATGTTGTCACTTCTGCTTGCACCTATTATATGCATATACTAATAGTCTATTATAGAAGCACTATTGAAGATATTAATGTCAAAATAGATGAGGGTCACAAAAAATTGATTTGAAGCTATAAATATGTATACCTATTCTAACTAAAAGTCAATGATACTATGTCAATTACAAAACTATAATGTATATAATATCATATTCATAATCATCTTACATGTCTTTAGAAATTATCTCTTTGTGAATTTGTGATATGGCTTGTAATATAAATAGAAAAATAAGTAATACAATGTTTAATAAGTAAATATTATATGTAGCAATTAACATGAAATGATATAGTGATATAAATATGAGTATAAACATGAAATCTCTATAATACTCGGAGAAGAAATGAATCGCCAATAGTAATAAATAATAAGCTTAGTAATATAAGAGTCCATAATTATATATTATATATTTTTCATATACATATTGTATATCATTTCTTATTAATTTCTCTATTTATCTTGGTTTTTCTTTTTTGTTAATCTATTATATTTGAACTCATATTTCTTATATTACTACAATCATATATTCTATCATATGTTATCTCATATCTGTATGACATCTAATCACATAATCTCTACACCTTTACTAATAAGCATGTGGTTAGTCCTATCAATCACATAATATCTTTATAGAACATTAACTTTGCAAAAGGTGCTAGTAGTAGCAGGGAGATCTCTAATGCCATTTAATAACTTGATAAAACCAATGCTAATCATCTTTAGCATATCATGTGTTGAGCTCATCATGTATAGTGGAGTCATGAAATGAAATATAGAATTTTTTTATTGTTTTTTTTGTTCAAGATATTTAACCCAGTTATAATTACATCATATTATAAGATACTATTTCATTTATTTATCTTTTTATCTTCTATTGTATTTCTATTATGCTGTGTTTTAATTACTCAATGTCATAAAAGCGTTGATGTATCAAAACATGAAATCATACATGAAACTTGTATGTCATACTTGAATTCTCAAATAATTATATCTACTATATTATCATCTTTTTAAATTTACATGGATTCCAAAAATCTATCTTTTTTCGGTCCTTTCTTTTTTTTTATTTCTTACAATGAAATTCATTAATAACTCATAGGGATCTATGGTTTTAATATCCTAAACTATTTTATTTCAATTTCCTAAAATTCATAAGAATGTATGTATCAATAATAAAGGAATTGCATTTCGATATTTGTCATACTAATTCATTTTTTTTAGCTTGCAGTTATTAAAATCACCTCTAAGTTCTTTTATCAAAGTTTTTCTCACACTACTCTTGCTTTTATTTTTTGGATTTAAGTTGTAACAACAATTTAAACAAAATATTCCTTAGTTGTGGCTTCTCTCACTTTCCCTTGTTTGTTGGATGTATAGTAGTAGTCTTTCTACATTATAATTATTCAAAATAGTAATACGGTTCTTAATTTTTAACTGAAGCTGAAGCTCACTTTAACTAGAGTTTCCCATTCCTAGCTTGGCAGAATGCCTTTTTCCCACTAAGCTTCAGCTTGCTACAACACTAGCCCTTGCTGTGTTGTAAAAATTCACGATAGCCACTTTCTTTATGAAAGAAAATAGAAATTCAAAGTTGTGCTCTCTTGGTAGCACATGTAAAAAAAAAACTTCACCCAAATAGGGTTATTGTCAGCTCACCTACTTTGACTGCGTTGCTTCATTCAACATTGCAATTAACCTGTTCTGCAGCTCTCCTTTCTTCTTCTTTCTATGTTTTCCTATCCCTAATTCCTTTTCTTTTTTAAGGTCTTCTCCCAAGCAACTGATTCCCTTGCAAACCTTCTCAAGTGAGGGTCACAAAGGTTCTTGAGGTTCACCTGGAAAAAAGGGAATAAGGGAGAAAGAAAAATGCTGTTGTTATTATTACCAAATAAATAATAAAAAGTATTTTTATAATTCAATAACTTCTAAAATTAATTAAAAATAAAGGAGAGTTTAAAAAAATTTTCAACAAGGATCATAAGCTTCAATTTAGAGATGTAATCAAGGGAGAAAATTCATTGAAAAACTTGGTTGCATCTTATTTTTGACTAGAAGCGATTCAATTGAATGCCTTGTGGAGGAATTTAAGAAGCTTGGTTGAGGAGATGGAAACATGGTTGAGATCATAGAAAATGGTATCATTTTTGGAGAGGTGGAGTCCTACTATGACAAATGGTATTTAAGGATCTTATAAATATGTTATAATAATCCACTAGCCTAACCTATCCAAACTTGATCAACCTTTTATTTTAATTAAATCTATTAAAATTAGACTTGCTTATTATTGGCATACTTATGAACCTGCATGTATTATCATAAATCTTGAAGGAACTTGTTGAGAATTAGAGCAAAATGCAGACTTATAAGCAATTTATAAAAGGAGAACATTCATTAGGCACCTTAGTTATATCTTATTCTTAGTAAGGGCATTATGAAAGACTTAAAAGGAAGCGATTTAAACGATTGCCTTGTGGAGGACTCCAAGGAATCTTTGATGAGAGATGAAAACATGATTGGGATTGTAGAAAATGACATCATTATTGGAAAGGTGGAGACAGGCAGATGCTGACTAGAACGAAGAGTACTTTAAGAACATTATAAATATACTAAGATACTCCACAAGTCTATCATACCCAAACCTTGAGTTTTGATTGAATATGCTAAGTTTGGGCGTATTTATTATTGGAATGCTTGTTGACTTGCATGCTTTGTTATAAATCTTGAAGGAACCTACTAAGAATTAGATCATAACTCAGATTTATATGCAATTTACTCTTATATTTATGTATAACATGATATATTAATGTTAGTCAGTTAGTATTTTTGAAGTAACTATTTATTTTATAGTAAATCTTCATTTTTTTAGTTGCTTAAGTGTTCATTATTGCTAATGAGATGTTTTGTTATTTGATATGCTTCTTGACATTAATAAGTTTTTAAGCAAACATACTACATAATTTATCTTTTTCTTAATCTAATCTCCATCATTGAATAATTTAATACACTTAAGATGGATTAAGTCTATTTTAGGAGTGTGAGGCACTACAAAATGACACTTAGTCTTAGCATTGGAATTTAAAGCTTGCTTATTCACGTGCCTTAATTATTTATGGAAATTAGATTATAGTTTTTGCCATAATGATATTTGAATTTCTAGTCACCTCTTTATTCTGCCCTGTTATGAATTTTTTGCTTTTTACTTGACCTTCAAGAATGAACTTCTCTCTTTAACCAAGCATTAACATACGTCTATAGTTAAACAATTACTTTTTGTTGGCCTGCTTTAGATGGATCAAGCATAGTGCTTGTTTCTGGAAAATTTGTTTTGGCACTTTGCATATCTAGTTGGAGTTGTTCAGAATTTTGTTTTATTTGAAATAGTTCTATTTAATTATTGTCTAAATTTCTATGAATATTCTATAGAATTTAATATTTCACTTGACCTTTATCTTGAATATTACTTTCTAGTTGATACTATGATTTTTTTAATAGCTTCAACTCATTTTTCTATGATTTTGTAGTTTCTTCATAAAGCGTCATCATATTATCAAAAGGAGGGATAATAGAACAAGGAATAAAACTAGATAACTTTCAGGAAAAAAAGATGCATAGAAAGAATGAAGATTCAATGTTGGGAATCTCTCTTGCATAATAGATAAAAATGCATGGACTTAAACCTTTATGGTTTGTTTAACTTTTAGATTGTTTATTTCGATTACATAAAATCATTATTTACAAACACTGAATTCTATTATTGCCACCTTGATTGGAAGTTCTTGATTGCAGGCTTGTGTTGAGTTTGATGTTGGGGAGAATGAAGATCAGTATCAGAAAGCAACAGAGTCATAAAAGAGATCTTTAGACTATTATAAGGTTTTTTAAGCACTTATTATGCCAAACATATGATAAAAATATTTTTCTGCATTGATTTTTTTTCTTGAAGATTCGAAATTCCATATTATATAGCACAAATTAAATACTGTTTAAGGCATGCTTTACTCATTGTTCAGGTTAAGTTTTTTTTATGACTTGGAAGTTGAGTTCAACTCATGAAACCCTATGTTATGCAGGGTAATGCATGCCTAAAACAGATTCTTCCTATTTTCAATTTTTGGGAGCCTATATTATGCCCTTTTATTTGGTATTTTTCTGTTGAAATGTGCAAATTGTGTCATCCTATGTCCTCTTGAGCATGTATTTGGTTTGTTGCATTGTGGCATTTCAAGCATTTAATCACTAATGTGGTGTTAATTTTAGTGAAACTTCAAAGTGCCAATTTGTTGTTCTAATTGGTATATAATGACATGCATTTGTTACCTTAATGTATAGGTATTAGTACTTCGATGTTTATTGTGATATGCATTACCTGATCTGAATCTTTTTAGTCAAGCAATTCTTTTAACGAACTGATTATGATATTGGCCAGAAACCACTAAGAGATTATCCTAGTTGTCCTGGAGCTGTGAGGCTTAGTATAGGTTACTGTAGATATAAACTTGGTCAATTTGACAAGGCTCAACAAGCCTTTCATTGAGTGCTTGATGTAAGTTAGTTTTAATTTATAGTACAAATTTCATGACATACCCTGTATGTTCTTATATTCCCCTTTTATTTGTTTCCATTGTGTAGTTATATCTAGAAAATATTGAAGCTCTTGTGGGTCTTGGAATTATGGAATTGTAAACAAATGAAGGTGAGATTGTACTTGTCAATCTAGGAGGCAGCGTTGGTAGTTCATTTTTTTGTTTGTTCATAATAGGGTGGGTTTGGTTCACTGAAATTTTTTTTATTGACGGCTAATTCATCTTAGTGGTATTTTTTTGTAGTTGATGGTATTCAAAAAGGAATATTGAAGATGCAAAGTGCTTTTGAAATATATCCATATTGTTCAATGACATTAAATCATTTTGCAAATCATTTCTTCTTTACTGGTCAGTATTTTCTTGTTGAACAGTTATCCGAGACAGCACTGTCTGTAATTTATCATGGGTTGATGAGAGCTCATTCCTACTATAATTTTGCAACATCATAGCATAACAAGGTATGAACAGTCCCTTATCCGTGATGTTTATATTGTCAACCATTCCTGTTTATACTCTTAGCACGATGCTTGATCGTTGGTCCCAATGATTGAGTCTTTCTGTACTCTAGTATACAATATGCTCCTTTTCTTTTTGTTTGTCTTAAATCTTGTTGTATTTGATTGCTTATTAGGGTTATTTTGAGAGGGCTAGACGGTATTACATGGCTTCTATCAAAGAAATTAACAAGCCTCAGGAGTTTTCTTTGCCATTTTATTGCGTGTTCATATATCCGCTCACTGCTTTTTCTCTTCAGCAGTGTTATATTTCTAAAAGAGTTGTGTCCATGAAAAAATATTTCATGCTATTAACATTGCATTAAGATATTCAAAATTTTACTTTTTGTGGCATTTTATTTAATTATTTCTTAACGAGATAATTTTATCATGGCATGCTTTGGAGATGAAAATTTCTTATAATAGTTATAAATTAAATTGTTTTTTTTGTTCAAATTCTAGTTGTATGTGATTAGGCTTTCTTTGATGTTTCTCACCAGCCATTCTTTGGAAGTGATCTCATTGAAATGGTAGGAATAAGAACAATGAGAACCTCTTGGATGTATTCAAGTTTATTTTATTTTTGAGTTTAGCGCATTGAGTGACATTTGACCCATCCAAGTTGGTTTGGCATTTTTAAAAGCAATTTACTAAACTTCATTGGTTAACAAATGATAATCATGTGTTGTGTTTAGGTGCATGTGAAGAGCAAGCTCAGCAAGCAGGAGAGAGTAGCTCTCGTTCGACCAGGCAGAGGGGATAGAGAAAAATACGATGCTAAAACTGTTATGAAAAAAAAGGTATGTCATAGTTACATTTGCCATTTTTAATTGTAAGAGCATCCTGTTCTTTTGTTTTGTTACATGATTTTGTTATTTCGAAGCATTATTTTTTCAGGGTCGACTGAGATAAGTTGCTATTATTGTTTAACCAGACTAGTGGGCTAAGCAATAGCAGAAGCAGCACATGAAGGCGGTGCTACTGGCTATCGAAAGAGCAATAACAGCTTGTTCTCGTCAAGAAAAAAAAGCGGCAAAGGCAAGGTGGTAAGCAGCTTAGGGGAAGGAAAGCATGGAAGTAAAGCTCGGGAACTCCAATCGATTTCAGCGATCTGGGATCACATTTTTTTGTAGGACGTATATCTTTACTTAGCTTCCCTTTTATCATTCTGATTAGTCTCCAAATTGTTAAAGATATATATGCGATGTATGAGGCCAATAATTTTTTATTAAGATTTTGAGTTAATTAATATTTTCCTTTTAAAGAGGTGTAAAGGATGTGTAAACCAAGGCTTCCTTTAAACAATGTTTTGAATTTCATTTAACTTTTATATTCAACTTCTAATATTACAATGATGTCGACTTTTGTAAGTTTCAAAGTCTAGAAATTTTTATGTGAATATGAATAAAGACTTAAGTTAATAGAATAGTTGTCAAGACACTTTTTTAAATCATAACGAAGGATAAATGATAAAAAAAATTGGTTCATGATACTTGTTTAGCATTTGAATTTTTAGCTTATGGTTCATTAAGTATTAGATAAGTAATATAAAAAACATTATTTTGTATATTTGAGGATGAATGGTGTCAATGAGGTGCTTTTAATAAAAAATTTCATATTAAAAGTAATGAATTGGTAGTAGTGGTTAAGAATCAATCCTTGTTGTGATATTATTAGAATGATTATTTGTATTTTGTTAGATTTAAGTTATAAAATAAAAAATATTAAATGATATTTTTTTAATGTTGATTATATTTGTGAAAGTTATATTTTTGATAAGCACCAATAATCATCATTCTTATGTTTTAGAAAGTTATGTAGTCTCTTGAGTTAGTTCATGTTGACATTTGAAATAAATGAATATTTTATTTTTAAAAAAAATAGATATTATTTATTATTTAGTTATGACCTTATTCATATGAGTTTGATATCTTTTTTAGTTTATAAATTAAAGCTATTTTAAAAATATAAGAAATTAGAAGGTCTTATAAAAATAAAAATTGGATTTAATATAAAAATTATTTAAACTAATAGAGAAGAAAAACTTTTATCTAAAGAATTTGATTTTTTGCACAAAAACAAGAAAATCATAAGCAATTGCTTATTAGAAAAGTACCAAAATAAAATAAATTATAAAAAAGGAGAATAGAACAATTGTTGAGATTACTTATATTGAATGAGAAAAAAATTATAAAATAAATTTTTAACAACTACTACTATTTTTGTTTATATTTATGCTTTGATAACTTTAAATGAATACAATAACTTGAATATAAAGAGTAAAAAATATATTATTTTGTTCTTTCATGAAATATAAGATTTTTGTCACTGATATCATCAATTTATTATCATAAAATATTTCTATGTGATTATATAATTCTTTATGAACAAACATCCATATATTATTTTTTTTAATAAATTATATTTTTTTCTTTCATCTTTCTCATTTAGCAAATGTACAAAAACTATGCTTTGAAAGACTATTTATTTTGGAGGGTCATTATCTTCAATATTGCTATGAGGACCAATTTTTGTAAACCAGTTGAAGGAGAATTTCTGATTTTATCGAAGTTGAATCTATGGATACATTATTCACACTTGTTCACCAGTGGTCATCAAAGAAAACGATTTCTTAAATATAGTTTAATGAAGGATGGTTGTTTTTTGGCTGTGTCCAGTGCACCACCCGTCATGTATCCACCAATATCCAAAGCATCCACCATTCCCACATAGAAGCAAACAGAAGTTAGAATTTCACCTCCCCTATTGTGCATGCTTGCCCAAGTGTTCTTCACTCCTTGCAACAAAAGCTCAAACCATGCCGATGTGATCACTTGCCACCTTTGTCCTCCCCAAGCACAAGAATCAGGTGCACAAGAACTCGCCCTATCTAAAACAGAGATGGATATGTGATCCATTCTATAGGTTTGGTCAGTATCAGCCTGCACGCCTTCCCCTCAACCTCATCATCGCTATTCATAGTCGACGACAAATCCTCTTCGTGCCGTTCGATGAACTGTACCATATCATAGAAAGCATGCCAATAAATCAATGGGCTTGCTCCTTCCATGGTTGCCAATATCTCTGGTTGCATCAAAACCAGATAATAAATACAGTTGGACAGGCAGTTGCATGCCTGCATCCTGGGCCAAGCGCTCTTCTGCACTCTTAAACCCTTTGACTATGGTTGTGTTTCATGAGGATGATGCAGTGGATGGAGCTCCTTGGCTTCCAGTGGTAGCATAGCTGTGTCGCAATGTGCCGCACAAGAACTTGTTGATCGACTAACAAGCCTTCTGTCAAATTAAGGGATGCAGGGACAACACATACTAGGGCATCGACTTGGAGTGTAGTGAGCCCTATCTTATCATTGAATTGCCCCCACAATATTTGTAAGCGTTTCTAAGCATGTGCAGTGATGAGCTCTAGAAGAAATTGATTGCCTTTATTGACTTCTTTTAATATGAAGTTTAGGATGAAAATCCACTGGTCCAGCAGGGGAACAATACCATTGCCTCCTGAAATGCTCTAATGGCTCATCTAAACTTGGATTCTATTTTGCGTGCCCATTTGTTTATCCTCCTATTCTTCGGATTGTCTGGTGATAGATGTTCCTTGGGTTGTACTACTGCATTCCTGAAGCAGTTGGTGATCAAGTTGAGTTGCAACATCTCTAAAGGCCTCCATCTTCTTTCACACACAATCTTCTCCTTATTCTGAGAATGAGCTGTGCAAGAAGCAAACCCCACTTGCCCAGTTTCTTAAATTCGA
The DNA here is from genome assembly GCA_023846275.1 of Vanilla planifolia. Classification (NCBI taxonomy): domain Eukaryota; kingdom Viridiplantae; phylum Streptophyta; class Magnoliopsida; order Asparagales; family Orchidaceae; genus Vanilla; species Vanilla planifolia. Next base: position 437,120 of record JAIUJO010000017.1, on the reverse strand, counting down.
GAAGGAAGATCACCAGCCAGTCGAAAAGCAGGAACATGAGAGAAGCCATGATATCAAGACATATGGAAGCTCTAAGCAGGACATAAGTGATCGTGACGTCACTAGTGTCAAAGCCATGCTCTTGGGAGAAAACGACCAACAAGAAAGAGAGAAGGATATCGAAGGAGCAGATCACCCTGAGGATGATGTCGACATGTGAGCAATTAATGATGCCTTTGTGTACATCTCATCATAGGCATAGTTGACTTCCATGCTTCTAAGGCCCAAACCTTCCTTGACAGTTATCTCCTTCAACATGTCTCCGATTACCTTGTATACGTCCACAAGTGGAATAACGTCCACGAAGAAAGGCATGAGAACCGAATACATATCGAAAGGTCCTTTTAAAGCACTCAATTCGCCTTTTTCATTTCCGTCCTACACACGTGCTACCATTGTCCTATGATTGGACGAAATCTAGTTTCATTGACTTGGCTTGCTTGACATGACCACCGAGCTGCGGAAACCGTCAGTGCTGGCTCTGTCGAGCGAGTAAGACCGCTTTGTGTACTTATGGAGACAAAGAATATGAGTAGGGTGGGAGTGAGCAGGAGGTTACTTGGAAGAGATCAGAATAGAACATAGACGACAATGATGAGCTTATATGTGAGTGTAAGAAGGATCAAGCCCACAGCTCATTGTCTTCCATGGAACAGGCAGTGATGGTGTCTGGGCCACCAAGGTGAAGCAGAAAGAACGATGCCCGAATGCGAGGATGGCATTGTTCCTTTTGTGGCCCATGCTGCTGCTTAACTGGCCAAGAACGAAGTCGGCAACCCAGTTGGCCAAAAGATAGTTGCTCCAAACAACCATTCTTATCCATGCTCTCGATGCTAAGGTATTTCTCAAAGATCCAAGGAAGATGAGCACAATTTGTATCGTGAGGCTTACCATTATCAAAATATATGCATCCCACTTGCTCCAGAGTTTCTTATATTTAACCAGAATATCCATTAATTTTGTGTCATCTGTGAAATCAACTGATTGCAGAAAGTCAAAATAATTTCACTTTCTACATTCATTTTGATCTCTTTGCTCCATTTTCTTAATACTTTAATTTTGAAATGTACTTTTTATAAAAAATTAAATAAATACATTATGTTTCAAAACATTTGGTATGCTCACATATCCAAAACAAATGAAAAAATATGTCTAACCTTCGAAATAAATTTTATGTGAAGCCAAATATATGAAACTACAAAATGATCGTATTACAATAGGTAATTAACATGTCCAATAAAACCAAGTAGATGTCTAACTTATTCAGAAACGTTTGAGGCATAACAAATAAGAGGTGATGAGAGAATTGTTTACATAAGAAAATTTTCATTTCCAAAAATTAGTTATACATCTTCATCTTTATTTTTGCTTCTTTTCTTCTTCTTCTTCTTCTTCTCCTTCTCCTTCTCCTCCTCTTCCTTCTCCATCTTTTTCTTCTCTTTTTCTTTTTCTTCTTCTTCTTCTTCTTCTTCCTTCTCTTTCTCCTTCTCCTTCTACTTCTATCTCTCCTCCTTCTCCTTCTCTATCTCCTACTTCTTCTTCTTCAACTTATTCTTCTCTTCCAAATCTTCCTTTTCATATTCTTTTTCCTTTTATTCTTCCTCCTCTTCTTCTTCGTCTTCTTTCTCATCTTTCTCTTCTTTTTCTTCTTCTTTTTCTCCTTCTTTCTTTTCTTGTTCTTATTCCTTTTCTTCTTCCTCCACTTCTTCTTTTTCTTCTTCTTTTTCTTCTAATTCCTCTTCTTCTTCTTCTTCTTCTTCTTCCTCTTCTTCTATTTTCTCTTCTTCTTCTTCTTCTTCTTCCTCTTCTACTTTTTGTCTTCTTCTTCTTCTTCTTCTTCTTTTGATTCTTCTTCTTCTTGTTCTTCTTGTTCTTCGTCTACTTATTCTTCTGTTTCTTCTTCTTCTTCTTCATCTTCTTCTTCTTCCTCTTCTTCGTCTTCTTCTTCATTCTCTTTTTCTTTATCTACTTCTTTTTCATCTTCTTCTTCTTCTTCTTTCTTTTCCCTTTTATTTCTTCTTCCTTCTTCCCTCTTACTTCTTCCTTTTTAGTTCTTCCTTCTTCCTTCTCCCTTCTTACTTCTTTGTTTTTATTTATTCTTCTTCCCTTTTTTCTTCCTCTTCTTCTTCCTATTCTTCTTCCTATTCTTTTTCTTCTTCTACTTCTTCATCTTCTTTATCATCAACATCTTCTTCTCATGCTCCTTTGCCTTCTTTTTTTATTCTTCTTTTTCTTCTTCCTCCATCTCTTCTTCTTCTTCTTCTTCTTCTTACACTTCTTCTTCTTCTTCGACTTTTGCTTCTTCATCTTCTTCTTCTTCTACTTCTTTTACATCTTTATCTACTTCTTCTTCTTCTTCTTCTTCTTCTTTTTATTCTTCTTCTACTTCTTCTTCCTCTTGTTTATTTTCTTCTTCTTTTTCTTCTTATTCTTCTGCTTCTTCTTCTTCTCTTACGTCTTCTTCTTCTTCTTTTTTTTCTTCTTCTTCTTCTTCTTCTTCTTCTTCTTCTTCTTCTCTTCTTCTTCTTCCTCTTCTTCTTCTTCTTCTTCTTCTCTTCTTCTTCTTCTTCTTCATAATGTTCTTCTTGTTGTTCTTCTTCTTCCAACTCTTTTTCTTCTTCTCCTCCTTCCTCTTCTTCCACTTTTTCTTTCTTTTTCTTCTTTTTCTCGTTCTTCTTCTTCTTCTTCTTCATCTTCTTCTTCATCTTCTTCTTCTTATCCTTCTTCTTCTAAATATAATTCTTCTTCTTCTTATTCTTTTTCTTCTTCTTCTTCTTCTTCTTCTTCTTCTTCTTCTTTGACTTCTTCTTCTTCTTTTATTCTTCTTCTTCTTCTTCTTCTTCTTCTTCTGCTTCTTCCTCTTGCTTTTCCCTAAACCTAAATCCCTACCCCATATCAAATCCTTAATCTTTAATCCCTAATGTCTTATGCCTAATTTGTAATCCCTAATCTAAAATTCCTAATACTTAATCCCTATTCCTTATTCCCTAATCTCTATACCCTAATGCCTTATTGCTACTAAATAATACCTAATCCATCATCCTTAATACCAATTCACTATGCCTTAATCCATAATTCCTCATTACTAATACCAAATCGCTTCCTCCCTAATCCTTAACCGTTAATCCCTAATACTTAATCCTTATTCCCTAATCCCACTCTCCCTAATCTATAGTCCTTATTCTATAATCACTAATTCCAAATCTCTCCCCACTTAATCCCTAAACCCAAATCCTTAAACCTAAATCACTAACCCCTAATCCCTAATCCATATCTTCTTGCTCTTCTTCTTTTTCTTCCTCCTCTTGTCTCTTCTTCCTATTCTTCTTTTTCTTCATCTTCTTCTTCTTCTTCTTCGTCATCGCCTATTTTTCTTCCTCCTCTTCTTCCTCATCTTCCTCTTCTTCCATATCTTCCACTTCTTCTTGTTCTTCTTCCTTGGTCACTGAGCCAACTCCCTCTCAAACTAAATACCCTTTGGACTAATGCAAAGATTCATTATAAGGGATTGAAGAAAAGCTTCTTTTTGTACTGTTCGTGCCATTTCTCTTCCCTACTCATCCCTTTGCTTTGCTAGCAAAAATCAGGAATAAAAAACAACAAAAGAAGGACATTCGATTATGAATTCACCATCCCTTGAAGGTTGCCTCACTTTCTGCAACTTCAATCGATTCGACTATGATCGAGCCGTCTCTGAAACTTCTTGACCCGCAGACCCCCAAAACACATTTGGTAGGTTGTGTTCCTTCAACACTCTGTTCAACGACCTTTTTCAAGATCACTAGCCAAGTTAGAACCAAATGATGTAATTTGCTCGGTAGAACGCTTTGACATGATCGGTGCCCAAACCTCGGATCACTTTGATTGAATGGTAATGGCAACTCATTCTAGTTCCCTTCATTAAATATGTTTCATTTGATAGAAGAGTAATGCCATTGTTACATAATACCCCACAGGGATCCCTTCTAAGGATCACGATTTTGAACTTTAGAAAGTGGTCTCCAATTCATGAAATGAACAGCCCAACCTCTTTGTTTGAAGGTTTGCTAGAAGCTTGAAAAAGCAAGTAAAAGCTTTGCTTTTTGTAATTCCAAAAAATAAGCAACAATGACTGGAAAAGTTGATCTTTGATAGCAGACATAGGGATGGTTCAGAAAAAGTCTGATCATAGATAGAGACTAAAACTTGTGCGTAGGGGTAGGAGCGAATGTAGCCAAGTGCATAAAAAAGTGGATTGCAAATCAACCATGCATAGCTTCAATTCCCATCATTCAACCATCCAATTATTTCCAACCAATTAGATTTTTAATGTTTCATGACAGGGGTGGAAGGGATGGGGTTTTGACTTTTGAGCACCAAACAACTTCTAGGTAGGTAGCCATCCTTATTGTTAGATTGCTTCCTCCCTGAAAGCAGTAGTTCTAGATTAACCTATTAAGTTAGTGTTTTTTTCCTATCTCATTTCGTTTAATAACATTGAGCAAGAATCATAGTGGAGACTCGCATCTCTTAGTTTTTACCCAGTGCTTGTCTATATGTCTCCATGGTCCTACAGGATATAGTAGACAAGCTGATAAACAATAGGGACTCGTTGTCTCCCTCCATGTTCTTGCTTTCATGACCAAGGCTAGGAGGACCATCACCCAAGCGTCAATATTACTAGGTGACCTATCTGATGGGCTTGGTGACCTACCTAACTACATGGAGAGCTTGATGCAACATTGGTATGACAGCTCACTGTAGATTCGTGACACATGCAAAGGAGGAGCTCCAAATAGCAGGTTGTTCAGAGTCTCATATTGTGTGGAGACGAAGAACATAATTGAGCAAGAGCTTATGTTGGTTGAGCACGAGCTTCAAGAGGCATGCCTTTGTGTTGAATAATTAGAGGCCAAGAGGACAGCTTCTAGAGAAGTCCTTGCTAGGACTGCTACCTCTGCATCAGATCTTCACATTACCTAGCATAATTGTAGAGTTGTAATTATGGCAGTGATGACATTGGGAGTAAGGATTTCTAGGCCAAGCTGTGTCATCATCCTATTATTTCTGAGGTCCACAATGTTGGTAACCTCTATTTTTTTAGTATGAATTGTGTAAGCTTTGATAATTACTAACATATTTGCATATTTTTGATTTTCATCTGTGCATTGATACAACACTTTACGTGTTTCTACTCGTTCAATTTCTATGAAGAATACCTATGAACCCTTGTAGAAATTATTCATATTAATATTATTCCCCCTAACTTCAAGCTCTTTAAGTAGCCTACAATAGCATCTCAAAAATGATTTGTGGGCAAGGAACTTGAAGGTGGTGATGAAACTAGTTTCTTGCATTGATGAAATTGGTGTGTTGCCTACCCCTAGTCTGAAAATGTTGATGAGAGTTTACTCTGCCAAACTTGAATAGGTCATGGGATTCACTCTTGGCTTTGAGGCCATGGTTTGCCCCCTGTGTCAAGGTAGTAATTAAATGGACTTCCTTCCCATATAATTAAATATGATTAGTGGGATGGGACAGTCTTCGTACTGAGTAATACCTTTTCCAGTATTAAGCATGAATTGGTGTGAGAACGTAGTCGCATTATGGGGACACTTCTTTTTCTTGAGTAGAAGACACCTCCTGAATCAGAAAAGGTCCTTCCCACTAATGCTTGAATGTATTGCATCCGGGTCACATTCATAAGCTTGATTACGACTAGTTGTAGGTCTCCCGACTTGAAAGATCATCTCTGAATCGTTTGATCGAAGGCTCTTAATATGCTTGCCTAGTACATTTGAAGCCTTTGTCGAGAACTCAGTCATTTCTTCTCTAGAGCATCTAGCTCTTGGAGTATAAGTTGCTCTCTCTGGTCCTCTATAAAGCCTTCCTGAATTGCCACTCTAATGTTGGGGATTTGGACTACTAGTGGGAGGACTACTTTTCAACTAATGTCAAGGCATAAGGCATATGGTACGCCCATGGTCCTTCGAGAAGTTTCTCATGAAGATCGTTTCTAAGAATAAGGGCAATTGGAAAGAGAAGCTTACAAAGTTTCTTATTGATTGACAGGCTCTTCATGCCAATTTGCCGTAGAATTGAAAGGTGTTGAGAAACAATGTTGCATCTAAAACTTTCTACAAAGCTGATCTATTTGTTGATTTTTAAATGGTGTTCCATTCCATTATCGGAGATCAGGTGAGCAGGTCTTCGAGCTAATAGATTAGATGATTTTTGATCCACATCATTTCCCATTACTCATTTCAATGGTGTGGCCTCTGCCCACTTGAAAAAGAATCTATGGTAGCTAGAATATACATAAACCTCTTAGATGTGGGAGGTTGGATGTGGCCAATCACACATATGCCCCAACCCTCAAACAAGACATTACTATCAGATGTCAAGGTTCTAATGGTTGTCGAATGAAGACTACATGTATTTTACAACCATTGCATCTCTTGGAGAAATTAATGGAGTCATTCGACATGGTGGACTAGTTTTACCCTAGTCACCTCAATGATGGTAGAACTTTGTCTCTGATTGGTATGCACCACAAATACCAGCATGAGCTTCCTCCAATGCTTCTTTAGATTCTTGCTTTGACAAGTGTCTTAAGAGGAATCCATCGAAGGCACATCCATAAAGGACTTTATTCTCAAAAGAGTCTTGTACAGCTGGACGTCTAATATGGTTTCGAGTGGGCACCTTCTTATATTGAATCCCCTACCCTAGTTTAGATATTCATGCGATTGTTGACTTCTAAGGCTTCAATGCCACTTGAGTTTAGTTGAAAACGAAGATCTTCATCTCTATGCCCTTATTGTTGTGTTTTGTGTAAGTAGGATTACCTTTTGGTAAAGATGACAGAAGCCTTTATCCTTCAACACAAATGTATATGGTCTCAAATGGGCTGAGGGCTATAGCTGCTGCAAGGCTAGCCAATGCATCAGCTTTATGGTTATTGCTTCAAGAGTTGTGTTATATCCATCAAACTCTGAATCTTAATATGAATTCTTTGACCCTACTAAATATGGGACTAGCTCCTGTTTCTTCACCGAGAAACTGGACCCCTTGAGCCAAACCAACAAAGCATTCCATTGAATGAAGCCCATTTCCCTCCTACAAAGCCACTTTCGAGGGAGAACTCTTGCTCCTCGGCTCCCTGTATCCGAGAGAGGAGGTAGAAGATGCATAAAGTACAAAGAAGACTATGGATGCGAAGTGACCCATTATCCTATGTCTAAGAGTAGGGAAGAGACCACCTTCAATCAACAAAGCACTTATTTCATGCTCAGCCAAGATGTGTGAAAGGGAACCCTCTTCCAAAATGTCTCTAAAGGTGGATAATTGAACTACTATTCTGCTACTTTGACTTTAAATTTTTTTAACTACTGTGATGAAAGAAAGCAAGGAAACTTAGCTTTTTGTAGGTTCAAATAATCGGTCACTAAGGTCCACTCGTCAAGTAAATCCTCACTGTTTTGGATTCACTAAACCTACCTTTTGACATTGCTAGAAGGACTAGTTTCATAGATTAGAAGGTTAGATTCTTTATAAGCATGTCTACTCAACGAATTTCATAGCCACTTGAAACTATGGTACAAAAAGCTAAAGTACTTCTAATCAACAACTAAGAACGCCTGGCCATCAGATTAGTTGTGATCAACTTTGCCCTAACAACTCGACTTGCATAATACCATGATGCTTACTGTTAATGCCCTTCGAAATTGTCCTGAGGTGCAATTACATGAAGACCCACATGTGATACGACCTCGGGCAAGGAAAGACAGATGACAGAAAGCAATCCCTTACAACAAGTCAACCTGTGGAGTTGAACACAACAGTGACTTCGACAAGGTTCTTCTATCAATCTTCTTGCCCATACTGAACTCCTTATTCTGTAAACCTCTCACTGGTTGATCTAATTGAACCCTATGAGAGCCCAACTTGATTCAAAAGTTCTCTAAAAAGGATTCCCAGAATCCTGTGTTGTGAACCAGTGGGGACCCCCAGGTGTAATCCTCAAACCCTGATCCCCTCAATTGTGAAGTGAAGTTCCTCTTCTCTTCTTGAAGAAGAGAAGGATGGCGAGCGGTAGGATATCATGTATTACATGAATTACCAACCTGTTTATTCAGGAAGTTTGCACTACAAAGAATGGAGCTATTTCATGCGAGAATGCCACATAGGTATTATATGAATCCAAAGAATACGTATATGTCGTGACGATGAAGTACATCAATGGATGTCATATATTCTATGCATTCCTTGGGTATACTTTAATAAGGAGGATATAGCCCATGAAGTTGCCTTCAGAATCAGCTTGTTCATCAGTATGCTAAAAGAAAGCACATTTAAATGCTATGTCATGCTGCTAGAAGACTCCATCAACCATGCACAAAATGGAGCGAAAAAGAATTTTGCACTGATTCGATGAAGATTACTCTATATCCAATGCCCAATGGGTTCAACAAAACAAACCAAGCAAGTCGGCATGGGGTCCCCCTCTGGGGTATTGATTTTTGTGAACTTCTTCATGATACTATAATATTATATCTATAATATAAATAGAAGATTCTATTCTAAGAAATAGTCAAATAGAACGAGGTGCACGAGTACCTTTGTGACCTCATACTCTTTTTGGTTTGTTTGTATTTTATTTTTTCAATCCATTGAAGTTAGTGTCCTTATGCTAAACACATAATAAGAAAGGAAAGTGTATGCTAATGATCCCCAGAGGGGGCCTCAATTGGTAAACTCAAGAGGGGCTTAGTTCGCATGCTTTCCTTAGCAATTAGAGTGAGCACAGAGAATGAGAGACGAGTTGCTCTATCACTTGGGCTAGGATCGCTCCGCACCTCAACCAATTTATCAACTGGTCTGGGACCAAGGGCCACTTATGGTTGTTGATTTTCTTAGTTTGGCTATATAAAAAGGTTGGTACATTGTTATTGCTAGTAGCTACACTCCTTTAATAAAGACAAGTATTTGATCGAGCCCTTCTACCCTGATCCCACTTCTCCTAAGGGCCTTTGGGGGAACGTCTCAAAGACAAAATAGAGGAACTTATGTGTAGGTCAAATGGTGCAATTTATGTCTTTGAAAGCTGGCCTATCCCTTCCACAAAATGTGAGTTGTCTAATTAAGAAACCCTAGATTTTCCCCACCCCTGTGACTTGAGTAAATCAAAATGGGATTCCCTTCCAACCCTGCCTGCACCTTATTAGATAAATGAGTGGATTCTTTTTGTCACAAAAAGTGGTCTTATCACCTCAAGGTCCCTCTCTACATAGGCCAACTTCCTCTTGGCATGGTTTCCTCTCTAGTGCATGAGTCAATACAATCTCCCTAACCTCTTAGTCACTCAAAAGATTGAATAAGCGAAGCACACTCCCATCATTCCGATCATTTTCATTCGTATGCCTGGGAGCTATGTTCTTCTCATGCTTCTTTTAGTTTGAGTGCCATGAAAAGATACTCTCTCTTTCCTTTAGTTCTCTCTATTACTATTTTTACTATCTTATAGATTCTATTCTTTCATCTACAGGATAACACCGTTCACATGGCAATGCTCGAGTACACAAGTGGACAAATGAGAGAGGGGTTGGCTTTATCTTGTGGTCAGTTCCACTATTAGGCGATCATGATCTCACTACGAAAAGCTCTTTAACAAAGAAATGAGAGCATAACTCACTCTTAATTGGCCTTGCCTCCTACAAGCCAGATAGGGCACCTAGCCAACCTTTTCGTTTAAAGAAACGACTAAGCTAGTAACCTCACTTCTCTATCTCACCCATCCTTATTAATTCTGAATCACCTCAGAGGTCTTTTTGCCATAGTGTGCATCTGGTCAAGCCAAGCCCCATAATGGAGCTCACATTCCCTTCGTCTGGTCGAAAAGGACTGTGACTCCAATATATTATATACAACATTACGGAGAAGTCCATTCTCGTTCATGATCAATCCATGTCCTACCATAGTGCTTTGAGAGCCTTAGCAAGCAAGCTAATAAGGATTTTTGGATTGTAGAAGCTAAACAGGAGGACTCTAACTTACATGAGGATGATGATAGGCAAGTGGTTACCCCAAATCTAAAATGAGGGGTTCTGGTCAATCGAAAATATATAGCCAGTTAGAACTTGAGCTTCTCTGAATCTCAAAAAGGTTGTTTCGGGAACCTTGCTTGGGCCTTGGCTCATATGCAATCTAAGAGCTACAAAGAAACAAAATCAAACTACTTTACAAGTTTGTTTCATCCTCTATCTATTTTTTGGCTTCCATCTTTGAATTGGAAGAATTACAATACAAAATGATATCAATGAGACAAGTCTCCTAGGAGTTCACTTGTTTCATTTCTTTCTCTTGATGTGATGGATAGGGTTAATGAGGTCAAAAGGCTACTACCAATGCTTTCTATTTTTTGTATGTCCATATTTCATTTTGATTAGATTAGAATTAGATTGGATTTGCATGATCACTTTGCAATGTTGATATGAGCATGTAACACAACCTAACTATTCATTGATCTTGGCAGGAAAGCTCTGGAAAGGCCGCAACAAGATATGTAATATTAAATTGAGCTATCTTTTTGATACAAATAGGAAGGTGCCCCCCCATTTTTCAGTGGTTACTTTTCCCTCTTGTGAGAAGTGAAAAAGCCATCCCAACGATGAATCCCATTTGACAGAAGTCGATTTCATGGGCTTGGGAATTCTAGATGAAATCAAGCCAAAGCAAAGCCTGATCCAAAAGTAGGGAAAGGCAAGAAAGAGGCCCTAAGAACTACAACTTCTACTAGTAACGAGAAAAGAACCAAGACTCTCTTCTTTGTTTATTATTGTAGGTAGTGCACACCTACTTGTGTGGTTTAATTTGTTGTACACGACCTCAGTGGAGCTTTTAGAGTCGCAAGTTATGGACCCCCTACTCTACATGAAGTGGGATATATTAGATCGATATCTACGCTTTGGCCATTTAAGCATGAATTCCTCGAGTGGGCAGTCCACTTTTGAACTTTGCTCTTTGCTTCTTTCTTCCTTCCTCGTATCATTTACCTGGTGAAATGGATCCTAAAATTGTCAACTTTTCATCATCAATGCATACTCAAGTTACAAACTTGGAATCAGCTTACTAAAATGTAGCTAATGCTCAAGTAGGCCTTTGTTAGTCTCTTTTTCAATCCCATAGGAGAGTAGCCAAGGCTTGACGGGTGGTCTGACGATCAGTTGTTGATTCAATTCCTGTTGGTTCTACTGAGCTTTGATACATGAAAAGAACAAAGGTGGCTGGGGCCTCCCCTCCTAGGGGGCCCCACTCTGGGGTGACTTTTTCATGTACCATAGCCCTAGCACTTGAAAAGAATTTTGCACACAAGAATAGTAAGCAATCACATCCAAAAGTATGGAAGACATACCTAGGATTCACTTTTCTCTCAATCTTTTACATCGATGTTTCGTACTCTATGTAATGTGCTCACAACGATTATGATTTTGATTGGAACCAACATCCCACTCAATCTGAGGCAACTTTGATTTCACATTCTTTGAACAAAGGATTTGGGAAATCTTATGGATTGCTTCTTTCTTTAGACCGATTACCATGCTGGAAAACCATTTCAACTGGGCTTATATCAAGAGAAATGTAGCCAAGAAAAATGTAGGGAGATATTGGGTTTGTCAAACAATGAAGGGAGGAAAGGAAAGCAAATCACCGACATATACACACCTCTGCCAATTCCCCTAAAGATGTTGGAAGATGTCCGCATTGAATTTGTGTTAGGCTTACCCTACATAGCCAAGGGAATCGGTAGTATAATTGTTGTCTTTAATAGATTTTCAAAGAAGGTCCATCTGACTGCATGTCAGAAAGTAAGTGATGCTTCTCTTATCGCCAATAATTTCTTGAATGAGATAAGAGAATAGTGAAGCATCATGGCTTACCAAAGACGAAAGTGTTTGAGAGAGATGTCCAATTCATGAGTGACTTTTGGAAAGGGGAGGGGCCCCTATAAGGAAAGGCATTTAGGGAACTTCTTCCAAGGGAAGGTCTTATAACTAATCAGCTTTCCAGAGTGCTCCCCTCTTGCTGGCCAAGCACTTGAAATAAAGTGGAATTCTACTAGGGTGTGAATCCCCGCTCTTTTGTAAACATGACTTAGTGATATGAACTTCCTCGTAACCTCATGGTTGATCTGCCTGCTCTCACTCATGGACTTGATCCCTGCAATTATCTTGATCGGTTGTTTTTCTACATGTAACACTATATCGGCCGATCGACAAGAATTTGGCACAAGGATTACTTAATTGCTCAGAGTTTTTGGTTGTTTGGAATCATACATATTTCTATCGAATAACAAGAATTTAGCACTTTTCACTTTTACCAACATATACCACTTGACGCCCATTTTTTGCATCCACTATGGTTAGTTCATATCCTCCATTTTCTGGACATACTATTCGACTCACTAAACCGGCCAATGTAGCATTAGAAACTGCAATGTTACTCTTGCTACCATCAAGATAAATCTGACCCCTTCCACTATTCCTGTCGAAATAAATGGGATATTTTCATATGTGAGCATCTTCATTCGTAGTAGGGTCAAGCAAAAGAATGGTGAAGACAATTTCACTATATTTCTTACCAGGAATAGGACGTATCATAAGATGATTTTGGTGATTAGGATGATAACACAGAAAAGAAAGATTCACCATCTTTTCTTCCATTTCAGAGAAATACGATGGGGGGGGGGGAGTTAGGGGTCTAATTCGAATCACTCGGGTATAATAAGGATAAATCCTACATTCAAAGATCCTTCTTTTACCATTAGCAAGTTTTTTTTTCAATTGCATATCATAAGGAATATGAAAAATCTCTTCAAATACTACATCAAGATGTATAGCTTGTGGAACTTCAATAACTACTAGGTTATTAGCTAAATGGAAATTGGCACATACAATTCAACCAGTTGCTTCTCGGGGGGGTGGGCTAGAGGCTAATTCGAATTGCTCGGGTATAATAAGGACAGCTCCTACATTCAAAGATCCTTTTTTACCATTAGCAAGTTTTTTTTTCAATTGCATATGAAAAGGAATACAAAAAATTGCTTCAAATATAGTATCAAGAAGTAGAACTTGTGGAACTTCAATATCCACTAGCTTATTAGCTAAATGGCAATTGGCACATAAAATTCAACGAGTTGCTTCTCGGGGATTTTTGTAACCCAGTTTTGCAAAAAAGGGATATGCATTTGAAATAGATGCTCAAGTTATTAGATATATAATGATCCATATAAAAATGGATTCAGTCATATGATCATTTACACAAGAAAATGTCTTTCATTTTTTCATGGTCCAATCATTGATCCTGAAATTTTTGCAAGAAATTTGATAGGTAGCTGGTAGAATTCCCTATTGACAAATTGGCCATTGTAATGATTGTACTAAAATAATTGGAATTTGACTGTAATCGTAATACAGTATGAAGACCTTGAATCGAAAATGTAGAAATATAAGAAGTATAAAGAATAAGTTAGATCAAAAATGATTTCTTTATGCCCAAAAAAAAGAATCTAATTTGATTGATATTCAGAGATCTGATGAATTCTTCATTCATTCATAGAATAATAAATTTTGACAACCGATGGAGATACACGATTTCTAAAATGGAAGATCCCATATTTCTCCATTACATATATAATAACTCGAAAAAGGGAAACAAGAAGAGATATTATTTGCTCGTTTTGAGCAAATAAAAAATAATTCCAGATTGAACGAATCATTAGATCTTAACCATGGGTTGAGTGAAATCCAAAACATAAATCAGCAATGGAAAGAATAAAAAAAGCTTTGATTGTGTCATTGAAGTTTTATGGAAATTCTTGTGAAAATATTGAAATATATTAGATAGCTAGAGAAATGCAAAATGATATGGAAGTGAGATTCATTGTGTGTTTTCTACCAATTGTATCATTTCATTGTGCATTTTTATATGAAGCCTTTGTATATCTGTCTCCAAGTAGTCCTTTATCAACTCATCCAACAAGAAGAGTTCTTCGAATTCCATCCATTTTTCTACAATAATTTCCTCTTCAATATCATTCAAAAGGATTTCAAATTCCCTGGTACTCCACCAACAAAGAATCCAAGTTGCTAGAGCTTTGTTAAGTGAGAGAGAAATCAACTAGGGCTAGAAGAGTATAGGCACAAGATTTGGGAGAAAAGCTGATGCATTCTTTTTTTCATTGGAAAAGGTACCTTCTTTTATGATTCTATTCTAGATTCAAAGACTCAATTCTGACACAAAAACTAAAATAGGAAATTGTGATACCTTGTTATTCTTTGCATTATAACGTCTTGTTCTAGAACTTGTATAGAAATCTTAGATTTAGATAGAATCGACAAAAGAAACAAATTCATTCCAAATTTACTTCACATATACAAAATGAAAAAACAACAAAATGAAAGGGTTCGATAGTGTTCATCTTGAAATCTAAACAAGATTCATTACTTCAAATGGATTGTTCAAGTCCTCACGAAATGAAATAGAATATAGCCAAAGAATGTTTTGCTGAAATGAATAGTTTAAAAAGTACCCTCCACTTTTTAAAGAAGCTTCAGTTGTCTAAAAAAGGCAATTCCGAAGTTTTTTACCACATACTTAGATTGATTCTTCAATTCATTTCACTTCAATTCACTTCTTTATACCATTCAATTGGTACGTGCAAGAAATAGGCCAATTTGACAACTTTCATTTATAGCGGTGTCCAATTATCATCTATACGATTGAAGGGAATAGTTCTTGTGCTCTTGATCTCCATTCTGATTGATTGAATATATTTTAGAAAGAAACAAAGGATGATGCAATGACTTATTCTATCAAACTGGTCATGACCACTACCTACATTCCATGCAATTGTACACCACAAATCAGAACTAATGAATAGACCTGGAATCCCTTAGAGAGACATCATGATTCCCTGAAAAATCTTCGATTAAAAGCATAGAGCGTAGGAAATGGTGCTATACACCCTTTGTCTTTGAAACAATTGAAGGAAAGAACAAATAGAAGATTGACAAGGACGATAATTCCTTATAGACTTTGAACTGCAAGGTTGAGCTTTCCGCCTTCTCAAGTGGGGCCCCCATAGGGGTATTATTGAGGATCGGGGCTAGGGCCTCCTCAAGGGGAAAGACCTTTGGGGATCTTTTTTGGGGAAATTCTTGACTCATTCTTTTTAGTTGGCTAACTAATCTGTATCAACCCAAAGGTCACAGACCCATCATGGCCCATGAAGAAGCTCAAGGTCAATGATGGATGACTGCCTTTCAAATTGCAAACCCAAGATGGGTGGAAGAAGTTTTTTCTTTTTCTCTCACTTCTCCATGCTCTCTAGAACTCGTTGAGTCAGGGTCTCTTTTGTCCACCCCCTTCATCTCGGTCCATGACGAACCATCTCCACAGTCAAAATCCTCTGCGAATTCACCTTCATGGTGAACCTAGGATTTCCTTAGGTAGGGTACATGTTGGAGGTAACTCTTCGTGCCTTAACCCAACTTCAACATAATTCATGGAGGAGCCTGCTACACTAATACCCTATTCCGTTTGCAAATAGATCCACTTTAGGGCTTCCCTTGTTTATAACAGACCTCCTTGAGTTTTTCTCTTGGCATCTCGTCCTTCCTGTCTCCATGCGTGGAGGTGGTTGTCCGCACTTTTAAGCTCCTCTTGAGGAACCTTGTAACACTTTGTCTCTGGTTATCTTTGAGAGGTCAGGATGTTCATCTTGTGAGGATAAGAGGAATCATAGTGGGATCTTTGGTCGAGAAGAAAGGGATTGCTTAGAGCTCGATTACATAGTGACATACTCCCAATCCGGTGTCTTCTTCCTTTTTTCTTTTTCTTGTCAATGTTCCTCAGAGGGGGGCTACTGGGTTCCCTATAAGGGGACCCGACCCTCAGTACTGATGCTTATGGAATCGACTTTTGGCTAGTGGGTTCATATTCTATATTATAGACCTTGTCTTGCATCAAGTTATGTATTTTCCTAAGGCACTAGCTTAGCCATACCCTGGTATATATATATGGGCTTCCTTTTTCGACTTCTCATATCGATCATTCATTCAGTATGTTTTTTAAGCAAGAACCACAGCGTCATCTTCATTGATTTTCATATCAATGTCCCCCAATCCTAAGTGAGGTACATCCCAGAAGTTGACTCTTTTGTCAATATGAAAGCGTTAGGGCACCTCTTCAAAAAGAAGTTCCTAATATTGTGCCCAAACCCGAGACCCTGTTAGGTTCCTTTGAAGCTATTAACCTTGTGGATTCAAGTTGACCTGCCTACCCCACTGAGTTGTTTGATTGAGTCGAGGTTGGCGATCTCCTTCTTCTGCTTTCATTGCTTAGCTCTCTTTGTGGTGTGCCTAGCACTTTAGAAGCAGGTTGGAAAGGCCTAGTGATTCTACTTTAGCTAATTTTTAGTGATTCTAGCTCTTTATCTTCTTTTTTATTTTTTACTATCACTTAAAGTTACTTAATCTAAATTTTTTAAATTATTAATAACCCCATAATTTTAAGAAATTTCTAAGAAATTGTTGAAGTAGCTCATTTTGTAAAGAAAACCAAATTGCTTCAATTACACTTCATTGAATAGTCTAGCTCACACAATTCTTTTCAAATTGATTTAGTTTATTTTCTTTAGCAATTATATAAAAAATTATTTATGTATATTGTATTCTGATTGATTCAAAATTTGTAAAAAAGGTTAATTATTATGATTGTTAGCATACTTTTGTGTTTCATGAATCAAACAATAAATGTTTAACATTTTATTCAAACATGCATATTCACATTGAAACAAGTTTACCTGTAAAGAACAAGTGATTCATTTTTGAGGGTTCTGCAAGTTTCAACAATTGAAGACACGTGCATTAGTTTTGTTAAGATTTTTTACTATAAAATAGAATGTTAGCTTATTTATTTTAAGACGATTATTTAATATTAATTTCAAATTATATTTAAGCATCAAAATTATTCAGTCATCTTCTTGATTTAGAAAATAAATAAGAATCAATTTTTTAATCTCTCACAGTTTTTATTAGTTTAAATCTTAAACTATTCATTTATTTAAGAAACATGATTCATATTTTCAATCATATTTCCTAGTTTAAAATCACACTTTATATTATTATAAAATTCTTTTATGTTTATTATTAAACAAAGAAGAATGAACTCAAGGATGTAACTCAATAACACATGAAGTTCACATAATAGCAATATGCCATTTGAACGAGGATATGGTGCGCAAGAGACTTAACAATGTCAACATGTAGAAATGCAGTGTAAATAGACTCAAGTGCTGATCTGCGAGAGTCAAACTCTTTAATTTTCTTCCATTTCTTTCGTAAAGAATCTTCTACTTCTTTCCACTCCAAACACAGCTTGTTCAAGCGTTGAACTTCAGATGTCAATGTATTAAAGCTAGCTTTTAGTCTAACAACATATTTGGTGTGATTATTGAAAATGAAAAATGAAATTCAAAGTTTTTTTTATTTCTCCAAGTAACGCAACAAGGTGTTTTGTCGTCTTCCACCTAAGGGTTTTTGCTTCTGAACCATAACAATTGGTATCAGAGCGTTGTTTCCTTTTTTTTAATTTTTTCTTCGACATCTTCACTAGAAGGAAGAAGTAGAGGAGCCAGGTCATGGCAGAAGGAAGAAGTAGAGGAGCCAGGCCACGGCAGAAGGAAGAAGTAGAGAATTGAAGTTGATCTTTAAGTCTCTCGTGCAAAAGAGAGACAGGCAAAGACAGCGTCTAAGTAAATGTAAACATGGGCAAGGAGGAGTTACAGCATCAACGTCAGCCACGGCAGTGTCAGCGTGAATGTAAAACCAAAGGAAGAAGAAGCAGTTCGAGAAGGCTGTGAGAAGAAACCTTAAGAGAATAACGAGGTACGAGAGCAAGAGGGCATTGAATCCTGCAGAGAAAGAGCTGCCAAGAATGAAACCGAGAGTGGACGGCAACGTGTGAGGGACTCTTCAAGGCAAGGGGAGAGTGATTCTCGCAGGAGAAAGAACATAACAGTTTGCAAGAAGGGAAAGATTTTGAAGACACGAAGGTGGGCAGCGCGAAACAGTTTCCAAGAAGGGAGAGATTTTGAAGACAGGAAAGAAAGATGGGTAGAAAAAAGATTCAAGGAAGGCTTGGAGGGAGATTGGGTGGAAAAGCTGCAGACAACTCCCATTACGATGCTAGAAAGATGGATAGAAAAGAGAAGGCTGGAGATGCTGTGAATCCTCTAGATTTTGTCGGTTCGAGAAGTCTTGTAGAGCTGAGAAGAGCAAGAGCTGATGTAACCAAGAATATTGATTCTATGTCCTCTCTAGGGCCTGAGAGCATGAAGTCCTCGATGGAAGTAGAGCTTCCAGGTTATGATGTTTACGTTTCATTTTAAGTTCCTAAGACACATAGTGTTTTGAACCGAAAAAGGGGTGCTGGGCCTCAAAATGGAGCAATCTTAGTTGTTGGCAACAACACAAAAGAAGAGAGTGAAGTGAAATTGCATTCAAGGAAGGATGCACACAAAGGAAAGCATTTAAGGAGGGATGCACCCAAAGGAAATTTCGAAAACTATGATCATATTGGAGTTGATGAACCAAAGGTCATGTGCTAAAAGGGGAAGCTTTGAATCATGCACATGGTGACAGAATAGCTTCGGGGCAGCATGCCATTGGAGATGAAACAGAAGCTGCTGCAAAAGATGAAGAACCTCGGTATTCTAATCCGACAGATGGTGGATGCAAAGCTGAGGTGGGTGTGGATTACAATAGGAAGTATCACATCACAGGATGCATGGATGTCTACCTCAATGAACATGATGAACAAGGTGACTTCACTAAAAGGATCGGCCTCATTTACTCCTAGGATTCAACTTGGGCTAAAATTCGAGGAGTTTAGTTAGGATTAGCTTATTGGGACTGAAGATCATATAGTAGATGTTTTGGCTAAAGTTAGCTGTAGTGAAGTTTGAATCAAGGGGGAGTATTAGGGTTTGATTCAAAATAGGTTTGCATTATTTCAACTGGGTTAGTGGGTTAGTAGGTTGGCATATTTAGTGGGTTAGTCGGTTAGCGTATTTGGTGGTATAGTGGATTTGTTTGTTAGGCAGTGTCTAGGCTATTTAGGTGTGTAATTTGATAAGATTAATGAAAATGAAAAATTAGCAATTTTTCTTTTCCCTAGCAAAGCAAACATGTATTTCCCTCATCTTCTTCCTTGTGTTGTTTTTGCTAAGGAAAGTGTAAGTACCCCTGGTCCCAGACCAAGCGATAAATTGATTTAGGTGCGGAGTGATCCTAGCCCAAGTGATAGAGCAACCCATCTCTCATTCTCTGTGCTCACTCTACTTGCTAAGGAAAGCATGCGAACTAAGCCCCTCTTCAGTTTGCTAATTGGAGCCCCCTCTGGGGATCATTAGCATACACTTTCCTTACCTATTATGTATTTAGCATAAGGATACTAACTTCAATGGAATGAAAAAATAAAAAACAAAATCAAAAGGTCTACAAGGTCACAAAGGTACTTGCACACCTTGTTCTATTTGACTATTTCTTAGAATATAATCTTCTATTTATATTATAGGTATTATATTATAGTATCATAAAGAAGTTCCCAAAAATCAATACCCCAAAGGGCGTCTCTGTGCTGACTCTCTTGGTTTGTTTTGTTGAACACATTGGGTTATGGAGATAGAGCAATCTTCATCGAATTAGTGCAAAATTCTTTTTCGCTCCATTTTAGCCCTTGGTTAATGGAGCCTTCTGGAAGCATGACATAGCAGTTGAATGTGCTTTCTTTTAGTATACTGATGAACAAGTTGATTCTGAAGGCATCTTCATGGGCTATATCCTCCCTATGAAAATATACATGAGGAATACATTGAATATATGACATCCACTGATTTACTTCATCGCCACAACGTATACGTATTCTTTGAATTCATATCAATCCTATGTGGCACTCTCTCGTCATATGGCTCCATTCTTTGTAGCGGGAACTTCCTGATTCAACAGGTTGGTAATTCATGTAATACATGATATCCCACCACTCGCCATCCTTCTCTTCTTCGAGAAGGGAAGGGGAACTTCACTTGACAATTGAGGGAGCTGGCTTTTAGGATTACACTGGGGGGTCTCCACTGGTTAACTAGACAGGATTCTAGGAGTCTTTTTTGGAGAAATTTTGAATCAGGTTAGGCTCTCACAAGGTTCATTCAGATCAACCAGTGAGAGGTTTATAGAATAAGGAGGTCTGCAAGGGCCAGAAGATTGATAGAAGAACCTGGTCGAAGTCACAGTTGTGTTCAACTCCATAGGTTGACTTGTTGGAAGGGATTGCTTTCTGTTATCTTTTTTTCTTGCCTGAGGTCATGCCACATGTGGGCCTCCAAGTAATTGCACCTTAGGATAATTTTGAAGGGCATTCATATTAAGCATCATGGTATTATGTAAGTCGAGTTGTTAGGGTGAAGTTGATCACAACTAATCTGATGGCCAGAAGTTCTTAGTGGTGGACTACAAGTACCTTAGCTTTTTGTACCCTTGTTTCAAGTGGCTGTGAAATTCAATGATTAGACATTCTTATAGAGAATCTAACCGTCTAATCTATGATACTAGACCTTCTAGCAATGTCAAAAGGTAGGTTTAGTGAATCCAAAAAGGTGAGGCTTTACTTGACGAGTGAACCTTAGTGACACGATTATTTGGACCTACAAAATGCTGATTTTCCTTGCTTTCTTACCTCACAGTAGTTGAAAAAAATTTAAAGTCAATGTAGTAGAATAGTAGTTCCATTATCCACCATTAGAGTCATTTTGGAAGAGTGTTTCCTTTCACACATCTTGGCCGAGCAAGAAATATGTGCTTTGTTGATTGAAGATTGTTCGTTCCCTTCTCCTAGACATGGGATAGAGGATCAATTCGTATCCATTGTCTTCTTTGCATTTTATGCATCTTCTGTCTCGTCTCTCAGATTCAGGAGCCGAGGAGCAAGAGTTCCCCCTCGAAAGTGGCTTTCTATGACTGAAGTGTGCTTCATTCAATGGAATGATTTGTTGGTTGGGCTCAAGGGGTCCAATTTCTCGATGAAGGAACAGGGGCTAGTCCCCTATTCAGTAGGGTCAAAGAATTCATATTAGGATTCAGAGTTTGACAGATAGAACACAACTCTTGAAGCTATAACCATAAAGTTGATGCACTGGCCAGCCTAGAAGTAGCTATAGCCCTCAACCCATTTGAGACCTTATACATTTGCATTAAAGGATAAAGGCTTCTACCATCTTTACCAAAATGTAATCCTATTTACACAAAACATAACAATAAGGGAAAAGAGATAAAGATCATCGTTTTTAGCAAAACTCAAGTGGCACTGAAGCCTTAGAAGTGACTGCAGAAAAGGATTGGCGACAACAATTGCTTGAATATCTAAACTAGGGTAGGAGATTCTATATAAAATGGTGCCCACTCCAAACCATATTAGACATTGAGCTGTACAAGACTCTTGTGAGAATAAAGTCTTTTATAGGAGTGCTTCAATGGATTCCTCTTAAGACGCTTGTAAAAAAAAGAATCTAAATAAGCCTTGGAGGAAGCTCATGCTTGTGTTTGTGGTGCATACCAATCAGAGACAAAGTTCTACCATCATTGAGGTGACTAGGGTAATATTGGTCCACCATGTCGAAAGACTCCATTAATTTCTCCAAGAGATGCCACGTTTGTAAGTTACATGCAGTCTTCATTCGACAACCATCAGAACCTTGACATCTGATGGTAATGTTTTGTTTAAGGTTTGGGGCATATATGTGATTGGCCACATCCAGCCTCCCGCATCTAATAGGTATGTATATTCTGGCTATAGTAGATTCTTTTTCAAGTGGGCAGAGGCCACACCATTGAAATGAGTAAAGGGAATTGATGTGGATCAAAAATCATCTAATCTATCAGCTTGAAGTCCTGCTCACATGATCTCCAGTAATGGAATGGAACACCATTGAAAAATCAACAAATAGTTCGGCTTTGTAGAAAGTTTCAGATGCAACATTGTTTCTCGACACCTTTTAATGCTACGACAAATTGGTATGAAGAGCCTGTCAATCAATAAGACACTATGTAAGCTTCTCATTCCAGTCGCCCTTATTCTTAGAAATGATCTTCATGAGAAACTTCTCGATGGACCATTGGTGTACTATATGCCTTATGCCTTGACATTGGTTGAAAAGTAGTCCTCCTACTGGAAGTACAAATCTCCACCCTTAGAGTGGCAATTCAGGAAGGCTTTATAAAGGACCAGTGAGTGCAACTTATACTCCAAGAGCTAGATGCTCTGGAGAAGAAATGACTGAGTTCTTGACAAAGGCTTGAAATCTACTAGACAAGTGTATCAAGAGGCTTCGATCAAAGGATTCAGAGATGATCTTTCAAGTCGGGAGACCTAGTGCTAGTCGTAATCAAGCTTTTGATTGTGACCCGAATGCAACACATTCAAAAATTAGTGGCAAGGACCTTTTTTGATTCAGGAGGTGTCTTCTACTCAAGAAAAGATGTGTCCCCTGAATGCAACTATGTTCTGACACCAATTCATGCTCAATATTGGAAGAGGTATTATTCTGTTCGGGGATAATCCCATCCTGCTACACATATTTCACTATATGGGAAGGAAGTCCATTTCATTACTGCCTTGACACACGCAAACCCAGGCCTTAGAGCCAAGAGTGAATCCCATCACCTATTCAAATTTGGTAAACTCTCATCAACATTTTCAGACTTGGGGCAGGCAACACACCAATCTCATCAACGCAAGAAACTAGTTTCATCACCACCTTCAAGTTCCTTATCCACCAATCATTTTTGAGAGGCTATTGTAGGCTACTTCAAGAGCTTGAAGTTAGGGGCCCCCTATTTGAACTATATTAATATCAATAATTGCTACAAGTGTTCGTAGGTACTCTTCATAGAAATTGAACGGGTAGAAACATGTAAAGTGTTGAATCAATTCACAGATGAAAATGGAAAATATGCAAATATGTTAGTAATTATCAAAGCCTACACAATTCCTACTAAAAAAGAAATAAAGGTTACCAACATTATGGGTCTCAAAAATTATAGGATGATGACACAGCTTGGCAAAGATATCCTCACTCCCAATGTCATCATTGCCATAAATACGACTCTACAATTATGCAAGGCAATGTGAAGATCTGATGCAGAAGTAGCAGTCCTAGCAAGGTCTTCTCTAGAAGCAGTCCTCTTGGCCTCTAATGATTCAACACAAAGGCATGCCTCTGCAAGCTCGTGCTCTGCCAACATAAGCTCCCCCTCAATTATGTTCATCTCTACACACAATATGAGACTCTAAACAGCGTGCCGTTTGGAGCTCCTCCTTAGCATGTGTCACGAACCTACAATGGGCTGCCATACCAATGTCGCATCAACCTCTCCATGTAGTTATTCAGGTCACCAAGCTCATCAGATAGGTCACCTAGTAATGTTGACATTTGGGTGATGGTCCTCCTAGCCTTGGTCATGAAAGCAAGAACATGGAGGGGGGACAACGAGTCCCTATTGCTTATCAGCTTTTCTACCATAGACTGTATGGCCTGGGAGGCATATAGACAAGTACTACGTAAAACCTCAGAGATGCGAGTCTCCACTCTGATTCTTGCTCAATGTTATTAAACAAAATAAGATAAGAAAATAAAGTACTGACTTAATATGTTAATCTAGAACTACATGTTTCAGGGAGGAAGCAATCTAACAATAAGGATGGCTACCTACCTAGAAGTTGTTTGGTCCTCAAAAGTCAAAACCCCCATCACTTCTACCCCTGTCATGAAACATTAAAAATCTAATTGACTATAAAGAATTGGATGGGTGAATGACGAGAATTGAAGCTGAGAATGGTTGACTCCTAATCCTCTTTTTTATCCACTTGGCAACATTCGCTCCTGCCCCAATGCACTAGTTTCAACCACTATCTATGTTTAGACTTTTTATAAACCCTCCTTATGTCTACTATCAAAGATCAGCTTTTCCAATCGTTGTTGCTCATTTTTTGGAATTACAAAAGCAAAGCTTCTACTTGCTTTTTGAAGCTTCCAGCAAAGTCCGCAAGTCAAGAAGTTTCAGAGACGGCTCAGTCATAGTCGAATCGATTAAAGTCGCAGAAAGTGATTCGGCCTTCAAGGGATGGTAAATTCATAATGGAATGTCCTTCTTTTGATGTTTTTGATTCCTAACTTTTGCTTCCAAAGCAAAGGGGATTAGTAGGGAAGAGAAATGGCACGAACGGTATAAAAAGAATCTTCTCTTCAATTCCTTAGAAAGAATCTTTGCACTAGTCCAAAGGGAGTTTAGTTTGAGAGGGTGTTAGCTCAATGATCGAGGAAGAAGAAGAAGAAGTGGAAGATGATGAAGAAGAGGAAAAAGAAGAAGAAAAAAATGACAAAGAAGAAGAAGAAGAATAAGAAGAAGATGGACAATAAGAAGAAGAAGAAGAATAGGAGAAATAAAAGGAGAAGAACAGAAGAAAAAAAAAGTAGAAGAAGAGTAGGAAGAAGAAGAAGAGGAAGAAGAAAAGAAGAAGAAGAGAAGAAGAAGAAGAAGAAGAAGAAGAAGAAGAAATAGAATAAGAAAAAGAAGAAAAAGAAGAAGAAGAACAAGAAGAAGAAGATGAAGAAGAAGATGAAGAAGAAGATGAAAGCGAAGGATAAGAAGAAGAAGAAAAGGAAGAAGAATAATAATAATAATAATAAGAAGAAGAAAAAGAAGTAGAAGAAGAATTGAAGTTGAAGAAGAAGAAGAAGAAGAAGAAGTGCATTAGGAAGAAGAAGAAGAAGGAGAAGAAGATGATGAGGAAGAAGAGGAGGAAGAAAAAAGACGATGACAAAGAAGAAGAAGAAGAAGATGAAGAAAAAGAAGAATAGGAAGAAGAGAGAGGAAGAAAAAGAAGAAGAGCAAGAAGATACAAATTAGAGATTTGGGATTAGGGATTAGGGTTTTGGGATTAAGGGGGGAGAGATTTGGAATTAGTGATTAGAGAAAATGGATTATAGATTAGGGAGAGTGGGATTAGGGAATAGGGATTAATTATTAGAGATTAAGGGTTAGGAATTAAGGAGGTAGTGATTAGGTATTAGTAATGAGGAATTATGGATTAGGGCTTAGTGAATTAGGATTAAGGATTAGGGATTAGGTATTATTTTGTAACAATAAGGGAATAGGGTTCAGAGATTAGGGAGCAAGGAATAGGGATTAGATATTAAGAATTTTAGATTAGGGATTACACATTAGGCGTAAGAGATCAGGGATTAAAGATTAAGGATTTAATATAAGGTAGGGATTTGGGTTTAGGGAAAAGGAAGCGAAAGAAGTTGAAGAAGAAGAAGAAGAAGAAGAGGAATGGATGAAGAAGAAGAAGAAGAAGAAGGAGAAGAAGAAGAAGAAAAAGAATAAAGAGAAGAAAAAGAAGAAGAAGAAGAAGAAGAAGAAGAATATTTAGAAGAAGAATATTTAGAAGAAGAAGGAGAAGAAGAAGAAGAAGAAGAAGAAGAAGAAAAACGAGAAGAAGAAAAACGAGAAGAAGAACAAAAAGAAGAAGAAGAGGAAGAAGAGGAAGAAGGAGAAGAAGAAGAAGAGTTGGAAGAAGAAGAAGAACACTATGAAGAAGAAGAAGAAGAAGAAGAAGAAGAAAGAAGAAGATGCAAGAGAAGAGGAAGAAGCAGAAGAAGAAGAAGAAAAAGAAGAATAAAAAGAATAAGAAGAAGAAAAAGAAGAAGAAGAATAAGAAGAAGAAAATGAAGAAGGGGAAGAAGAAGAAGAAGAAGAAGGAGAAGAAGAAGAAGAAGAGGAGGAGGAAGAAGAAGAAGAAGAAAAGGAAGAAGAAGAAGAAGAAGAGGAAGAAGAAGTTGAGAAAGAAGAAGAGCAAGAAAAAGAAGAGGAATAAGAAGACAAAGAAGAAAAAGGGGACGATGAAGAAGAAGTAGAAGTAGAGGAAGAAGAAGAATAAGAAGCTGCATAAGAAGAAGAGGAAGAAGAGAAAGAATAGAATGATGGTCATGAAGAAGAAGAACAAGTGGAAGTAGAAGAGAAGAAAAAAGACGAAGAAGTGGAAGAAGAAGAAGAAGAAGAAGAAGAAGAAGAAGAAAAGAAAAAGAAGAAGGAGAACAAGGAGAAGAAGAAGAAAGAGAAGAAGAAGAAGAAGAAGAAGAAGAAGAGAAAGAAGAAGAAGATGAAGTGGAACAACAAGAGGAGGAGGAAGAAAATGAAGAAGATGGGGGGGGAAGAAGAACAAGAAGAAGAAAAGGAAGAATAAAAGGAAGAAAAAGAAGAAGAAGAAGAAGAAGAAGAAGAGGAAGAAAAGGAAAAAGAAGAAGTCAAAGAAGATGAAGAGGAGGAAGAAGAATAAGAAAAAGTTGAAGGGGGAAAAGAAGACGAAGAAGAGGAAGAAGAAGATGAAGAAGAGGAGGAAGATGAAGAAGAAGAAGAATAATAAGATGAAGTAGTAGAATAATAATAAGAAGAAGAAGAAAAAGAAGAAGAAGAAAAAGAAGAAGAAGAAGAAGAAGAAGAAGAAGAAGGAGAAGAAGGAGAAGATGGAGAAGAAGAAGAATAAGAAGAAGTAAAAGAAGAAGAATAAGACGAAGAAAAAGAAGAAGAAGAAGAAGAAGAATAAGAAGAAGAAGAGGATGAAGAATAAAAAAAAGGCGAAGAGGGAAAAGAAGACGATAAAAGGGGAAGAAGAAGAAGAAGATGTAGTAGAAGAAGAAGAGGAAGAAGAAGTAGAGGAGGAAGAAGAAGAGGTAGAAGAAGTAGAGGAGGAAGAAGAAAAGGAAGAAGAAGAAGAAGAAGCGACAGAAGAAGAAGAGGAAGAAGAAGAAGAAAAGTATAAAGATGGGGAAGAAGAAGTGGAGGAAGAAGATGAAGAAGAGGAAGAAGATGAAGAGGGTGAAGAGGAAGAAGAAGAAGAAGTGGAAGAAGAAGTAAAAGAAGAAGTAGTAGAAAAAGAAATAGAGGAAGAAGAAGAAGAAGAAGAAGAAGAAAAAGAAGAGAAAGAAGAAAGAATAAGAAAGAAAGAAAACGATAGAAAGAAGAAGAAAGACGAAGAAAGAAGAAGAAAGAAGAAAGAAGAAGGAAGAAGGAAAATGGAAGAAGGAAGAAAGAAGAAAGTAGAATGAAAAAGGAATAAGCATTAAGGAAGAAGGAAGAAGAAAGGAGGACGGAGGAAGGAGGAAGAAGGAAGGAAGTGCAAAATAAAAAGAACAAAAAAGAAAATAGAAAGAAGAAAGAACAAAGAAAAATGAAGAAGAAGAAGAGGAAGAAAGAGAAGAAGAAGAAGAAGAAGAAGAAGAATGAATAAATGAATAACAAAAAAAAAGAAAAAGAAGAGGTATTAGAGACCAAGCAAGAAAGAATAAACATAAGAAGAAAGTAGTAGAAAGAAGAAGAAAGAATAAAGGAGAAAGAAGAAAGAAGAAAAAAGAAGGAAGAAAGAAGTAAGAAGAAGGAAGAGGGAACAAGGAAGAAGGAAGAATGAGGAAAGAAGAAGTAAGAAGGAAGAAGAAAGAAGGAAGAAGGAAGAAGGGAGGAGGAAGGTGGAAGGAAGAAACAAAAAGGAAGATTGAAAAAGTAGGAAGAAAGAAGAAAGGATGGGGAGAAGGAAAAGGAGAATGAGAAGGAGGAGGGGTGGAGGAGGAAAAGAAGAAGAGGGAGAAGGAGAAGGAGATGGACAAGTGAGAGGAGGAGGAGAAGGAAGAGGAAGAGGAGGAGGAAGAGAAAGAAGAGGAGAAGGCGAAGGAGATGCAAACGGAGAAGCATAAGGAGAAGAAGAAAGAGAGCATAGAGAAGAACATGGAGAAGGATAAGGAGAACGAGAAGGAGAAGGAGAAGAAAGAGAAGAAGATGGAGAAGGAGAAGAAAAAGAAGAAGAAGAAGAAGAACAATAAAAAAGGAATTAGAAGAAGGAGAGGAAGAAGAAGAGGAAGAAAAATATTGAAAAATGAAGAACTATGATAGAAGGAGGAAGGAAGGAGGAAGAAGGAAGACGGAATAAGTAAAAAGGATGAATGAAGAAGAAGAAGAAGAAGAGAAAGAAGATGAAGAAAAAGAGAAAGAAGAAGAAGTGGAAGAAGGGGAAGAGGAAGAGGAAAAAGTTAGATGGAAGAAGGTAGAAGGAAGAAGGAAGAAGGAAGATTGAAGGAAGAAGCAAGAAGGAAGAATGAAGAAGGAAGAAGAAATAAGAAAGGAGAAAAAAGAAACAAGAAGAAATAAAAAATAAGAAGAAGAACAAGAAAAAGTAGGAGAAGGAGAATGTCAAGGTGGAAATGGAGTAGAAGTGAAGGAGAAGGAAAAGGATAAGGAGGAGGAGAAGGAGAAGGAGAATGAGAAGAAAAAGAAGAGGAAGAGGAAGAAGTGGAAGAACACCAATAAGAACACGTACAAGTAGAAGGAGAAGAAGTCATATAAGAAGAAGAGGAAGAAGAAGATGATGATGATGATGAAAAAGAAGAAGAATTTGCAGAAGAAGAAGATGAAATAGATGAAAAAGAAGAAGAATTAGAAGAACAAGAAGTAGAAGAAGAAAAAGAAGCAGAAGCAGAAGAAGAAGAAGAAGAAGAAGAAGAAGAAGAATAAGAAGAAGAAGAAGAAGAAGAAGAGAAGATAGATCTGAAGAAGAAGAAGAAGAATAAGCACAAGAGGAGGTAGATCAGAAGAAGAAAAAGAAGACGAAAAAGAAGAAGAAGAAGAAGAAGAAGACGAGGAAAAAGATAAAGACGAGGAAGAAGAAGAAGAAGAAGAAGAAGAAGAATAGGAAGAAGAAGAAGAAGAAGATGAAGAAGTAGAAGAAGAAGAAGAAGAAGAAGAAGAAGAAGTGGAAGAAGAAGAAAAAGAAGAAGAAGTGGAAGAAGAAGAAAAAGAAGAAGAAGTGGAAGAAGAAGAAAAAGAAGAAGAAAATGAAGAGGAGGAGGAAGAAGAAGAAGAATAAAAAGAAGAAGAAGAAGTTGATAAAGATGTAGAAGAAGTAGAAGAAGAAGAAGAAGATGAAGATGAAGAAGCAAAAGTCAAAGAAGAAGAAGAAGAACTGGAAAGACAACTAGAAGAAGAAGAAGAAGAAGAAGAATTTGAAGTAGAACTAGAAGAAGAAGAAGAAGAGGAAGAAGAAGAAGAGGTGGAGGAAGAAGAAGAAGAAGAAGAATAAGAAGAAGAAGATGAAGGAGCTGGAGAGGAAGATGACGATGATGAAGAAGATGAAGAAGTTGAAGAAGAAGAAGAAGAATAGGAAGAAGAAGAGGAAGAAAAAGGTGAAGAAGAATAAAGAAAAAGGAAGAAGTAAGAAGGGAGAACGAAGAAGAAAGAAGGAATAAGTACAAAAGAAGAACTAAGAAGGAAGAAGGAGGACGAAAACAAGGGAAAATGTAGAAGAAGAAGAAGGAAAAGAAGAAGATGTAGAAAAAGACTATGAAGAAGAAGATGAAGAAGAGGAAGAAGAAGAAGAGAAGGAGGAAGTGGAAGAAGAAGAAGAAGAAGAAGATCATGAAGAAGGAGAAAGAGAAGGAGGAGATGAAGGAAAAGGAGAAGGAGAAGGAGAAGGGAATAGAGAAGGAGAAGGAGAAAAGAGAGAAGGAGAAGGACAAGGAGAAGGAGTAGGAGAAAGAGAAGGAGAAAGTGATGGAGAAGGAGAAGGTGAAGTAGACGGAGAACAAGAAGGAGAAGTGGAAGGGGAAGAAGAAGAAGAAGAAGAGGGAGAAGAAGAAGAAGAAAGAGAAGAATATGAAGAAGAAAAAACATAAGAAGAGAAATTTTGGTGAGAGAATGGAAGAAGAAAAAGGAAAGAAGAAGAACAAGAAGAAAAAGAATAAGAAGATGAGGAAGAGGAAGGGAAAAAGTTGAGGAAGAAGAAGAAGTGGAAGAACAAAAAGAAAGAGAAGATGAAGAAGAAGAAGAACTAGAAGAGGTACGAGAAGAAGAAGAACAAGATGAAGAAGTAGATGAAAAAGAAACAGAACAAGAAGAAGAAGAAGAAGTTGGAGAAGAAGAAGATGAAAAAGAATTGGAAGAAGTAGAGGAAGAAGAAGCGGAAGAAAAATATCGAAAAATTTAGAAGTATGAAAGAAGAAGGAAGAAGGAAGGAGGAAGAACGAAGTAGAAAGAAGTAACAAGGATTAAGGAAGAAGAAGAAGAAGAAGAAGAAGAGGAAGAAGATGAAGAAAAAGAGAGAAGAAGAAGAAGTGGAAGAAGGGCAAAGAGGAAGAGGAAAAGGGGAGATGGAAGAAGGTAGAAGGAACAAGGAAGAAGGAAGAACGAAGAAGGAAGAAGAAATAAGAAAGGAGAAAGAAGAAACAAGAAAAAAGAAATAAAAAATATGAAGAAGAAAAGAAGAAGAAGAAGAAGAAGAAGAAGAAGAAGAAGAAGAAAGACTATGAGAAGGACAAGGATAAGGAGGAAATGGAGAAGTAGATGGAGAAGTAGTGGTGAAGGAGAAGGAGAAGGAGAAGGAGAAGGAGAAGGAAAAGGAGAAGGAGAAGGAGAAGGAGAAGGAGAAGGAGAATGAGAAGAAGAAGAAGAAGAAGGAGAAGAAGAATAGGAAAAGGAAGAAGTGGAAGAAGATATAGAAGAGGAAGAACAAGTACAAGAAGAAGGAGAAGAAGTTGTATAGGAAAAAGAAGAAGAAGATGATGAAGAAGAAAAAAAGAAGAATTAGTAGTAGAGGAAGAAGAAATAGATGAAAAAGAAGAAGAATTAGCAGAACAAGAATAAGTAGAAGAAGAAGAAGAAGAAGAAGAAGAAGAAGAAGTGGAAGAGGAAGAAGAAGAAGAAGAAGGAGAATAAGACGAGAAAAAAGATGAAGAGGAAGAAGAAGAAGAAGAAGAAAAAGAAGAAGATGAAGAAGAAGAAGAATAAGATGAAGAAGTAGAAGAAGAAGAAGAAGAAGAAGGAGAAGAAGAAGATGAAGAAGAGGAAGAAGAAGAAGAAGAAGAAGAATAAAAAGAAGAAGAAGAAGTAGATAAAGATGTAAAAGAAGTAGAAGTAGAAGAAGAAGAAGAAGAAGAAGAAGAGGAAGAAGAAGAAATAGAAGATGAAGAAGCAAAAGTCAAAGAAGAAGAAGAAGTGGAAGAAGAAGAAGAAGAAGAAGAAGAGGTGGTGGAAGAAGAAGAAGAAGGAGAGGTGAGTGAAGAAGAAGAATAAGTATAAAAAAGAAGAAGGTGAAGTTTCATGAGAAGAAGATGATGATGATGAAGATGATGTAGAAGCAGAAGAAGAAAAAGAATGGGAAGAAGAATAAGAAGAAAAAGGGGAGGAAGGATAAAGAAATAAGAAGAACAAGTAAGAAGGGAGAAGGAAGAAGGAAGAAGTAAAAAGGAAGAAGTAAGAAGGAAGAAGGAAGAAGAAAAAGAAGGGAAAAGGAAGAAGAAGAAGAAAAAGAAGAAGATGAAGAAAAAGAGAATGAAGAAAAAGACGAAGGAAAGGAAGAAGAAGAAGAGGAGGAGGAGGTGGAAGAAGAGGAAGAAGAAGAAGAAGAAAAAGATCATGAAGAAGGAGAAGGAGATGAAGGAAAAGGAGACAGAGAAGGAGAAGGAGAAGGGAAAGCAGAAGGAGAAGGAGAAAAGGGAGAAGGAGGACATGGAGAAGGAGAAGGAGAATG
Organism: Vanilla planifolia; assembly: GCA_023846275.1. NCBI lineage: Eukaryota > Viridiplantae > Streptophyta > Magnoliopsida > Asparagales > Orchidaceae > Vanilla > Vanilla planifolia. The sequence continues at coordinate 405,410 of JAIUJO010000017.1, read as the reverse complement.
AGAGGGAGAGAGAGATCGAGAAGGAGAAGGAGGAGATGGAGAAGGAGAGAGAGATCGAATTAAAGTTTAGTCCCACATCGTCCAAATGTCTTTGTCATTGATCTCTATAATACTTTCGATTAATTTGTCTCTCAAGTGCGTTTGGGGTGGCTCCCCCTTCCTTGGTCCTTGTTGGCTTTATTTTGTGCTTGTTCTGGTCAGCTTTCTCTTTGGGCTGAGTTCGCACTTGTTCTGTTCAGTAGCTGTGGGCTGATTTCTCACTTGTTCCGTTCAGCAGCTCTTCCTACTGCCTTTGGGATTCGTCGCACCTTTCGGGTCTATCAAACAATTTTTACTTTATTTTATTTTTTAAATCCTTAATGCCTGGACGGACCAATCGTCTGGTCGGGTCTACCCGCCCAACGCTACAGTTAAAATTCCTGAGACTACTGTGGTTTTATAGTGTTTTATAAGAATCTTTGTGCCAAAATTTTTAATATAAGTATACCAAAATAATTTTATATTGTGATAGTATTACAAGTGTCCTAAATGTTTATGAAAAGAAATTCATGAAAAATTATTCTTGAATTATTTTAAAAAATCAAATATCGATGTCTATACTTTTCATCAATAATGCTTGGCCAAAAAATCAAAATTCAAAAATATTAAACTTATAACATTTTTTAAATATTAATACTACTAGTGTGTCACATCATCTCAAAATTTTGGCTTATCAAGTACAAGAAAAATAAAGAGTTATTCAAGTATAAAGATTTGGTGCATGCCTTCAATTTCCTATAAGATTGCCATCACTCCAAGAGTCTTGAAGAAAACTATTTTAAGCATTTAAATTCATGGCTGGACTTAATTGAATACTAATAATTTCACTTAATGCAAGCCCATTTGAGATATAAACATTTATGCTTGACTCATCAAACCCAAGGGTGTAACAATCTTCCCATGTTGATGATGGCAAGACATAAATGTTTTAAATACAAAAATGTGACAAAGAAAATAGAAAAAAATTTTAATGAGGCAATTAAGAATTAATATGCTCCCCTTAACTCGTAACTATTCTGCCCCTTTGACTCCATCAAAAGGGAGTGAACCATAAGCAATGTCTAAAATTCCTAATTGTTCCCTCAATGTTTAAAATTGCTCTGATTGTAAGGGTTTAGTAAAAATGTCAAACAATTCAAGCTTAATAGGAACATAGTCTAATTCTACTAATCTTTTGGCCACTTGGTCTCTAATAAAGTGATATCTAACATATATGTGCTTAGTCCTAGAATGATGAACTTGATTCTTAGCTAATGTTAATGTATTAGTGTTATCAATTCTAATAGGTATATGTGTGACTTCTAAATCATAGTCTTGAAGTTGTTATTTGAAATCCTAATAAAAGTAAATTTAGCTCACTCGTCATGCTCATTTCAAATTCTTCAGTCATAAGATCTCCAAATTCTCTACATTTCTTTTTTTTTTGCACTACCAAAAATACTATCATCAACATAAATCTAAACAATTAGTAAATCATCTCCTAATGATCAAATCCTTTGGATGTGTGGTTGCAAATTTCCATCCTGTATGTAACTTGTTTTTTCCTTTTTCTACTTTAAGATTTTCTAATATTTCTTCATTCTTATTCAAATCTAAGTTCTTTAACTAATTTTATTTCATCTTCTAAATACTTCTCATTAATTAGTTGGATAGACTCATCAAACACAACATATATTATTTCCTCTACCTTTTTGGATTATAGATTAAAGATACTATATTCTTTTCTAATAGATGAATACCCAATATGTGGAATTTTGTTTTCTTCTTGGTTTTGACTGTATAAGGTGTAAAATTTAAATTAAAAACATACCACTAAATTAAATCATCAATTTAAGTTTTATAAATGTCTTAGACCTATCCCAGAATGTCTCTAAATAATTTGGAGACATTTTCTTCTAGTCTTTTAAGTTCTACTCTTAGGAACCCAAGAAAACTTGTGTATTTAGGTATGTCTAAAATTCCCATATTCTTTCACAGTATGTCTAGGTTTACAATAATAAAAAAACAAACAATATTTGATGGCCTAGGCATGCTTATGTATTTAGGTTTTTGAAAATTGAAGACGTGTGAAGAATAATATGCATGTGAAGTATAAGAAGTATGTGAAGTTTTCTTACTCTAGCATGCTCAAAAAATCGTATTTTTTCTTTCAAAAGTAAAATATTAGGCTTTAAAGAAGAATTCTCAATGATAAGGGAAGCCTTTTCAACACATATATGTTGATTTTCTATTCTTTTCTTTTCATCTTCTTTTATAACAAAATCAAGTAATTCAACTTTTTCTTTGTAAGCCTTTTTCAATTTTTTATGAGCGCTCATTAAAGAAGTCAATTCATTCATAATTTCAATATAATTACTTTCTAAAATATCTCTTGTCCAAGTGCTTACCTCATTTTCTTCTTCTTCTTCACTTAAAGATATTGAAGATGCCTCATTTGCCATAAAAACAAATCATCCCTTCTTCTCCTCTACTTGAGCTTGAAACATCTGAATCTTCGAAAGCACTCCATGTAGCTTGGAAAGCTTTCTTTTCCTCAAGTTCTTCTTCTTCTTCTTCTTTCCTCTTTCACATGCTTGCCCTTGAGTTTTGGACATTCTGATTTAATATGATCAGTTTGACCACACTCAAAACAAGTTGGTGGCCTCTTCCTCTCTTGGTTGCTTATCTTCTTCCATTTCCTATTAAGAAAACTTTTTTCCAAATTTTTTGCTAAACCATTAACATGAAAACTTACCTCATACTCCAAATCCATGGAAGAGGTAGAAGTGGAATCTAAATTACATTTGGTGGCTTTGAAGGCCATCGGTTCTTCCCTTTTCCATTCATGCTTTAACTTGCTTATAGAAGCCTCTTCTGTAAGTCTCCTAGTCATCTCTATTTCGACAGTAAGAAGTTCCCTAAGGAGTTCATCCAATGAAAGTTTGTTGACATCTTTAGCAGCTTTAATAGCTACTACAAGGGGATCATATTCCTTTGGAAAGATTCTCAAAATTTTCCTTACTAGGTCACCATTTGAGAATGCCCTTTGGCATTCCAAGATTTATCAAGCTATTTGTTATGTCATTATATTTTAAAAACATACTTTTAATACTCTCACCATGATTAATTCTAAAAAGCCCATTGCCTTAGGTGAGGATGTTGTTCTTCGTCTCTTTCACTTGTTAGGTGCCCTCATAAGTTACTTCGAGTTTTTTCCACACCTCAAATGTCGCATGCAAATTTATAATTTGTATAAATTCACTAATAGAAATTCCACAATGAAGATGGTTCAAGGCCCTAGCATTCAATTGAGCCAATGTTTTACGCTCAACATTAAGCTCACTAAAGGGCTTGACTTTATTAGTGAAAGAATTTCTAGGAAGTTCACAAGGTTTAGTCATAACTTCCCATAATTCAAAATTGATAGATTAAATAAAAATTCTAAAACGATTTTTCTAACCTCATAGAAAAATCATGAAATATAAATATTATTAAAAAATAAAATGATATACTAATAAAATATTAATCAAGCTCTTAAAGAAATCACATTCTATTTAAGAGTCAAAAAATAATAAATAATATGCAAAAATATGTTAATTATGAAAAATTTTATATATTAATTTAATATTGTGCATATATCATAATTACAAGTTTTACTTATTGAATTTAGGACGAAAACATATTTTTTAAATTATTTTTTTTAATTTTTTACAAATATAAACATGCATATTTATCACTAATAATTTTTTAAATATAAATATATATGTATACATATACACAATCACACACACACACACACACACACCATATTTCTTATGATTATTTCACTCTAATTATCATGTTTATTTTTCCCCCTTTTATAACATTAGCATGCCATATTTTATAGTTAATGTAATATATATTTTGTAAAATTTTTTAATAGCTTACCATACATTAAATTCATTACATTATATGTTTTTTGTAAAACCACTCTACGACAAACCTTATATTATTGTTGATTCCTTAACTTTTACAACCTAACGTACAATATTTTGAGCATCCTGTATGGCATGCACAAATCACATATACTGTACTCTAATACAAATGAATAATATTTGCCTCTACAACCTTAATGGCAACAAGTTATGTAATTTCTATATATCATTATAGAAGAATATTAAATAAGAGCAAATATTTGTAAATAATAGAATATTTAGGTATTTTATAAAAATGTCATGTTGAAAATCATGGGGAATAAGATTTTCAAATTCTCAACAGTCATTGCACGGGTATGTAAGAAATTATTTTAACTGCCCTCACTTCTCAAGCTTAATTCAATAGTGAGCTTTGAAGAGTTTAGGTCATCATGACCTTGTTGTCACGGCTTATAAATAAGTGTAGTAGGCCCAATCCAATGAGCTTTCTCATATAAGAAAACTGAGAAGCAAAGTAGTGCCATAGAGGAGAGTTGCAAAGGTTTGAGCCATTGATGACGTAAGTTTTTTAGAATGATTGTAAGAAAGATTGAAAGGCATGAAGAAAAGGATGTTAACTATCTAGCGGTCTCCCGCACAAGCAAGGAAGTTATTTAACCTTTGCGTGTCAATTATAAATTGGAGGTGTCCCCTAAACAAATATATATTTCGTGCTGTTTTGACATGACAAAGTTGATCATGTTTTCGCTGTTGCTCCAACCTTGCTTGAGTTCCTCGTCAAATATATATTCACACTCGCCTTCTGGAAAATTTGGGGGGGAGATCGAAATGAATGGAGAAAGTGAAATTTTTTTTACTTTCTACAAGCAATTGATCTCACAAAAGACACAAAATTGATGGATATTTCGAGAAAATATAAGAAACTCCGGAGCAAGTGGGATGTACGTACTTTGATAATGGTAAGCCTTGCGATACAAATTGCACTCATCTTCCTTGGATGTTTCAGAATCACCTCTGCATCAAGGGCTTGGATAAGAATGGTTGTTTGGAGCAACTATCTTTTGGCCAACTGGGTTGCCGACTTCGTTCTTGGCCAGCTATGCAGCAGCATGGACGACAATAGTAACAACACCATTCTCGCATTCTGAGCGCCTTTCCTTCTGCTTCACCTTGGTGGCCCAAACACCATCACCACCTATTCCATGGAGGAGAATGAGCTGTGGGCTCGACACCTTCTTTCCCTTGCCTACGAGCTCGTGATTGCCGTCTATGTTCTTTTCCGATCTCTTCCAAGTAACCTCCTACATGCTCCCACCTTGTTCATATTCTTTGTCACCACTATCAAGTATGCAGAGAGGTCTTACTCGCTCTACAGAGCCAGCACTAACGTTTTCCACAACTCCTTGGTCATTTCGAGCAAGCAAAGTCAATTAAACCAGATTTCTTCCAACCGTAAGACAATGGGAGCATGTGTGCAGGAGGAAAATGAAAAAGATGAATTGAATGCTTTAAAAGGAGCTTTCGATATGTACTCAGTTTGCAAGCCTTTCTTCGTGGACGTTATTCCACTTGTGAACGTACAAAAGGTAATTGGAGACATGTTGAAGGAGATAACTGTCAAGGATGTTTTGGGCCCAACAAGCATGGAACTCAGCTATGCCTATGATGAAATGGTACACAAAGGGCGTCGTTAATTCTCACGTGTCAGCGTCATCCTCAGGGTGATTTGCTCCTCTGGCATCTTTCTCTCTTTCATGTTGTTCATTTTCTCCCCAAAGCATGGCATTGACACTAGTGACGTTCTCATCACTACTGTCTTGCTTGGAGCTTCCATATGTCTTGACACCGTGGCTTCTCTAATGTTCCTGCTTTCCGACTGGCTAGTGATCTTCCTTCTCGAATTTAAGAAACTGGACAAGTGGGGTTTGCTTCTTGCCCAGCTCATTCTCAGAATAAGGAGAAATTTGTGATGTGAAAGAACATGGAGGCCTTCCGATTTGTCGCAACTAAACTTGATCACCAACTGCTTCAGGAATGCAGCAGTACAGCCAAAGGAATAAGTATCACCAGACAATCCAAAGAACAAGAGGATAAACAAATGGGCATGCATAACATAATCCAAGCTTAGAGGACCCATTAGAGCATCGTATTATTCCTGAGTTGGACCAGTGGATTTTAATCCTAAACTTCATATTCATAGAAGTTAGTAAAGGAAATCAACTTCTTCTAGAGCTCATTACTGCACATGCTCCAAAACTCCTACAAATATCGTTGTGGCAGTTCAACGATAAGGCACGGCTCGCTGCACTCCGACAAGTCGATGCGCCAGTATGGGTTGTCCCTGCATTCCTTAATTTGAGAAAAGGCTTGTCAGTCGATCAACAAGTTCTTTTGTGGCACATTGCAAGACAGCTATGCTATCACTGGGAGTCCCTAAGGCTGCATCCATGGCATCATCCTCTTGAAACAAAGCCATAGTCTAAGGGGTTAAAAGCTCAGAAGAGCACTTGGCGCGGGATGCCGACATGCAAGTGCCAGTCCGACTATATGTTGTATCTAGTGTTGATGTGACCAGAGATAATGCCAACCATGGGAGGAGCGAGCCCACTGATTTACTGGCATGCTTGCTATGATATCGTACAGTTCATCGAATGACATGAAGAGGATTTGACGTCGACTGGGAATAGCGATGATGAGGTTGAGCGGAAGGCGTGTAGGCTGATGCTGACCAAACCTATAGAATGGATCACATATTCATCTCTGTTTCAGTTAACATGGCTACTTGCACACCTGATTCTTGTGCTTGGGGAGGACAATGGCGGCAGGTTATCAAATCGGCATGGGTTCAGCTTTTGATGCCAAGAGCAAAGAATACTCGAGCGAGCATGCACAGTAAGGGAGGCAACATTCTAACTTTTGTTTTGCTACTTGTGAAGCATGTGGGAATGGTGGATGCTTTGGATATTGGCAGATACATGACAGGTGGTGCACTGGACATAGCCAAAAAGTTATCGTCCTTCATTAAACAATTTTTAAGAAATCGTCCGCTTTGTTGACGACTAGTGAACAAATGTGAATAATGTATCAGTAGATTCAACTTCGATAAAATCACAAATTTTCCTTCAACTGGTCTACAAAAATTTGTCCTTATAGCAATATTGAAGATAATGACACTCCAAATAAATAGTCTTTCAAAGCATAGTTTTTGTACATTTGCTCATTGAGAAAGATGAAAGAAAGAAAATATAATTTATTGAAAAATAATATTATATGGATGTTTGTTCATAAATAATTATATAATCACATAGAAATATTTTATCATAATAAATTAATAATATCAGTGACAAAAAAATCTTATATTTCATGAAAGAAAAAAATAATGTTTTTTTACTAGAAATATTTTATCATAATAAATTAATAATATCAGTGACAAAAAAATCTTATATTTCATGAAAGAAAAAAAATAATGTTTTTTTACTCTTTATATTCAAGTTGTTGTATTCATTAAAAGTTATCAATGCATAAATTTAAAGAAAAATAGCACGATTTGTTAAAAATTTATTTTATAATTTTTTTCTCATTCAATATAAGTAATCTCACCAATTGTTCTATTCTTCTTTTTTTACAATTTTATTTTAATTTGTTACTTTTCTAATAAACAATTGCTTATAAATTTCATGTTTTTGTGCAAAAAATCAAATTCTTTAGCTAAAAATTTTTCTTCTCTATTAGTTCAAATAATTTTTATATTAAACAAATTTTTAATTTTTATAAGACCTTCAAATTCCTTATATTTTTAAAATACCTTTAATTTATGGACTGCAAAAGATATCAAACTCACATGAATAAAATCATAACTGAATAGTAAATAATATCTATTTTTATTTTGAAATAAAATATTCATTTATTAGAAATACCAACATGAACTAACTCAAGAGATTACATCACTTTCTAAAACTTAAGAATGATGATTATTGGTGCTTATAAAAAATATAACTTTCACAATTATAATCAACATTAAAAATAAAAAAAAATATCATTCAATAGTTTTTATTTTATAACTTAAATCTAACGAAATAAAAATAATCATTCTAATAATATCACAACTAAGATTTATTCTTAACCTCTACTACAAATACATTACTTTTAATAAGAAATTTTTTTATTAAAAACACCTCATTAACACCATTCATCCTCAAATATAAAAAACAATGTTACTATATTACTTATCTAATACTTAATGAACCACAAGCTAAAAATTCAAATACTAAAAAAATATCATGAACCAATTTTTTTATCATTTATCCTTCGTTATGATTTAAAAAGGTGTCTTAACATCTATTCTATTAACTTAAGCCTAAATTCATTTTCACATAAAAATTTCTTGACTTTGAAACTTAAAAAAGTCCACATCATTGTAATACAAGAAGTTGAATATAAAAGTTAAATAATATTCAAAACATTGTTTCAAGGCCGCCTTGGTTTACGCATCCTTTACGCCTCTTTAAAGGGAAAATATTAATTAACTCAAAATCTTAGTCAATAATTATTGGCCTCATACATCGCATATCTATCTTTAAAGATTTCGAAACTAATTAGAATGATAAAAGGGAAGCTAAGTAAAGATATTGGTGCTAACAAAAAATGAGGTCCCAGATTGCTGAAATCGATTGCAGTTCCCGAGCTTCCCTTCCATGCTATCCTTCCCCTAAACTGCTTACCACCTTGCCATTGCCTCTTTTTTACTCTTGTCGAGAATGAGCTGATCTTGCACTTTTGGTAGCCAGCAACATCACCTTCGAGTGCTGTTTCTGCCTGTTGTATACAAGAGTACAGAAAGACTCAATCATTAGGACCAACGATAAAGCATCGTGTTAAGAGTATAAACAAGAATGGTTGATAATATAAACATCACAGATAAGGGACTATTCATACCTCACTGTGCTATGATGTTGCCAAATTGTAGTAGGAATGAGCTCTCATCAACCCATGATTAATTACAGATAGTGCTGTCTTGGTTAACTGTTCAACAAGAAAATACTGACCAGTAAAGAAAAAATGATTTGCGAAATGATTTAATGCCATTGAACAATATGGATATATTCCAAAAACTCTTTGCATCTTCAGCATTCCTTTTTAAATACCATCAACTAAAAAAAATAATACTAAGATGAATTAGCCATCAATAAAAATAAAATTTTAGTGAACCAAACCCACCCTATTATGAACAAACAAAAAAATGAACTGCCTACAATACCTCTTAGATTGACAAGCATAATCTTACCTTCATTTCTTTGCAATTCCGTAATTCCAAGACCCACAAGAGCATCAATATTTACTGGATCTAACTACATAATGGAAACAAATAAAAGGGGAATATAAGAAAATATAGGGCATGTCATGAAATTTGTAGTATAAATTGAAAGTAACTTACATCAAGCACTCGATGAAAGGGTTGTCGAGCCTTGTCAAATTGACCAAGTTTGTATCTACAGTAACCTATGCCAAGCATCGCAGCCCAGGACAACTAGGATACGCTCTTAGCACATTCTGGTTAATATCATAATCAAATCATTAAAAGAGTTGCCTGACTAAAAAAATTCAGATCATGGTAATGCATATAACAATAAACATGGAAGTACTAATACAGAAACATTAAGGCATCAAATGCATCTCTCTATATACCAATTACAAACATAAATTGGCACTTTCAAGTTTCACTAAAATTAACACCACATTAGTGATTAAATGCTTGAAATGCCACAATGCAACAAACCAAATATATGCTCAAGAGGACATAGGATGACTCATCTTGCCACATTCAACACAAAAATACCAAATAAAAGGGCATAATATAGGCTCCCAAAAAATTGAATATAGGAAGAAGCTATTTCAGGCATGGATTACACTACATAACATAGAGGTTTTATGAATTGAACTCAAATTCTAAGTCACAAAAAAAACTTAACCTGAATAATGAGCAAAGTAGGCCCTAAACAGTATTTAATTTTTGCTATATAATATTTAATTTGGAATCTTCAAGAAAAAAACACAATGCACAAAAATATTTTTATCATATGTTTGGGCATAAGAAGTGCTTAAACATACCTTATAATAGTCTAAAGATCTCTTTTATGACTCTGCTGCTTTCTGATACCGATCTTCATTCTCCCCAGCATCAAACTCAACACAAGCCTACAATCAAGAACTTCCAATCAAGGTGGCAATAAAAATATTCAGTGTTTGTAAATAATGATTTTATGTAATTGAAATAAATAATCTAAAAATTAAACAAAACCATAAAGGTTTAAGTCCATGCATTTTTATCTATTATGCAAGAGATATTTCCAACATTGAATCTTCCTTCTTTCTATGCATCTTTTTTTTCCTGAAAATTATCTTGTTTTATTCCTTGTTCATTATCCCTCCTTTCGATAATATGATCACGCTTTTTGAAGAAACAACAAAATCATAGAAAAATGAGTTAAAGCTATTAAAAAAAGCATAGTATCAACTAGTAAGTAGTACTCAAGATAAAGGCCAAATGAAATATAAAATTCTATAGAATATTCATAGAAATTAAGATAGTAATTAAATAGAAGTATTTGAAATTAAACAAAATTCTGAACAACTCCAACTAGATATGCAAAGTGCCAAAATGAATTTGCCAGAAACAAGCACTATGCTTGATCCATCCAAAGCAGGCCATCCAAAAGTAATTGTTTAACTATTGACATATGTTAATGCTTGTTTAAAGAGAGGAGTTCATGCCTGAAGGTCAGGTAAAAAGCAAAAAATTCATAACAGGGCAAAAAAAAAAGAGCAGACTAGAAATTCAAATATCATTATGGCAAAAACTGTAATCAAATTTCCATAAATAATTAAAGCACGTGAATAACCAAGCATTAAATTCCAATGCAAAGCCTAAGTGCTATTTACTCCAACTTAAGTGTATTAATTTATTTAATAATGTAGATTATATTAAGAAAGAGATAAATTGTGTAGTATGTTTGCTTAAAAAGTTATTAATGTCAACAACCATATCAAATAATAATACTCCTCACTAACAATAATGAACACTTAAGCAACTAAAAAATGAAGATTTACTGTAAAATAACTAGTTACTTCAAAAATACTAACTAACATTAATGTATCACGTCATACATAAATATGAGAGTAAATTGCATATAAATATGAGTTATGATCTAATTCTCAGTAGGTTCCTTCATGATGTATAATAAAGCATGCAAGTCAACAAATATGCCAATCATAAATAGGTCCAAACTGCATATTCAATTAAAACACAATGTTTAGGTATGATAGACTTGTGGAGTATCTTAGTATATTTATAATATTCTTAAAGTACTCTTTGTTCTAGTCAGCATCTGCCTATGTCCACCTCTCCAATAATGATGTCATTTTCTACAATCCCAATCATGTTTTCATCTCTCATCAAAGCTTCCTTGGAGTCCTCCACAAGGCAATCGTTAAAATCGCTTCCTTTTAAGTCTTTTATAATGCCCTTACTAAAAATAAGATGTAACTAAGGTGCCCAATGAATGTTCTCCAATTATAAATTGCTTATAAGTCTGCATTTTGCTCTAATTCTCAAAAGTTCCTTTAATATTTATGATAATACATACAGATTCATAAGTCTACAAATAATAAGCAAGTCTAATTTTAATAGATTTAATTAAAATAAAAAGTTGATCAAGTTTGGACAGGTTAGGATAGTGGATTATACATATTTATAAGATCCTTAAAATACCATTTTTCATAGTAGGACTCCACCTCTCCGACAATGATACCATTTTCTATGATCTCAACAATGTTTCCATCTCCTCATCCAAGCTTCTTAAATTCCTCCACAAGGTATTCATTTGAATCACTTCCATTAAAAAATAAGATGCAACCAAGGTTTTCGATAAATGTTCTCCCTTGATTACATCTGTAAATTGAAGCGTACGATCCTTGTTGAAAAATTTTTTAGACTCTCCTTTATTTTTAATTAATTTTAGAAATTATTGAATTATAAAAATACTTTCTATTATTTATTTGGTAATAGTAATAACAACATTTTTCTTTCTCCCTTATTCCCTTTTTTTTCAGGTCAACCTTAAGAACCTTTGTGACCCTCACTTGAGAAAGTTTGCAAAGGAATCGGTTGCTTGGGAGAAGACCTTAAAAAAGAAAGGGAATCAGGGATAGGAAAAAGCAGAAAGAAGAAGAAAGGAGAGCAGCAGAACAGCAAAAGAGAAACAAAATGAAAATCAGCAACACAAGTTAATTGCAATGCTGAATGAAGCCAGGTAGCCAAAGCAGGTGAGCTGATAATAAACCTTTTTGGGAGAAGTTTTTTGTTATACTTGTGCTGCCAAGAGAGCTCAGCTTTGTATTTCTATTTTCTTTCCTAAAGGAAGAGGTTGCCGTGAATTTTTACAAGCCAGCAAGGGCTAGTATTGTAGCATGCTGAAGCTTAGTTGGAAAAAGGCATTCTGCCAAACTGGGAATGGGAAACTCTAGTTAAAGTGAGCTTCAACTTCAGTTAAAAATTAAGAAGAGTATTACTATTTTGAATAATTATAATGTAGAAAGACTACTGCTATACTTCCAACAAACAAGGGAAAGTGAGACAAGCCACAACTAAGAAATATTTTGTCTAAATCATTGTTGCAACTTAAATACAAAAAATAATAATAAGAATAGTGTGAGAAACTATGATAAAAGAACTTAGAGGTTATTTTAATTGCTGCAAGCACAAAAACAAGAATACTAAGATCAATATCTAATTGCAATTCCTTTATTATTGATACATACATTCTTAATAATTTTAGAAAATTGAAATAAAATAGTTTGGGATATTAAAACAATGGATCCTTATGAGTTATGAACGAATTTCCTTGTAAGAAATGAAAAACAAAAAGGAAGGACTGAAAAAACATAGATTTTTGGAATCCATGTAAATTCAAATAGATGATAATATAGTAGATATAATTATTTGAGAATTCAAGTATGACATAGAAGTCTCATGTTTGCTTTCATGTTCTGATACATCAATGCTTTTATGACATTGAATAATTAAAACACAACATAATAGAAATACAATAGAAGATAAAAAGATAAATAAATGAAATAGTATCTTATAATATGATGTAAATAATAACTAGGTTAAATATCGTGAATTAAAAAAAGAATAAAAAATAAAAAAATTCTATATTTTATTTCATGATTCCACTATATATGATGAGCTCAACAGATAATATGCTAATTATGATTAGTGTTAGTTTTATCAAGTTATGAAATGGCATTAGAGATCTCCCTATTACTACTAACACCTTTTTGCAAATTTTATGTTCTACAATGATATGATGTGATTGATAGGACTAACTAGTTATGACATGCTTATTAGTAAAGGTGTAGAGATTATGTTATTAGATGTCATACAGATATGAGATAACATATAGAAATATATGATAATAGTAATATAAGAAATATGAGTTCAATTATAATAAATTAACAAAAAAGAAAAACAAAGATAAAAAGAGAAATTAATAAAAAATGATATACAATATGTATATGAAAAATATATAATATATAAATATGGACCCTTACATTACTAAGCATATTATTTATTACTATTGGCGACTCATTTCTTCTCTGAGTATTATGGAGATGCCATGTTTATACTCATATTTATATCATTATATCATATCATGTTAATTTTTACATATAATATTTACTTATTAAACATTCTATAACTTATTTTTCTAATTATATTACAAGCCATATCACAAATTCACAAAGAGATAATTTCTAAATACATTTAAGATGATTGTGAATATGATATTATATACATTATAGTTTTGTACTTGACATAGTATCATTGACTTTCAGTTAGAATAGGTATACATATTTATAGTTTCAAATATATTTTTTGTCACCCTCATCTATTTTGACATTAATATCTTCAATAGTGCTTCTATAATAGACTATTAGCATATGCATATAATAGGTGCAAGCAGAAGTGACAACATCTCTATACTATTCTCCATTATCCTTGCCACCCCTTGCCATGATACATCATCATCGTTTCTCTTTCAACCTCCATGAACTTCAACAACCTTAAAATTAGTAAAGGGTTTAAGATTTTACCAATATAGAAAGAAGAAGAGGATTTTGATATTAGCTTTGCTTTTTAACATTGTTGAGGTGTATGAACCTACTTTCTGACTATATGGTACTTAAAAAGACCTAAATGGCCAATTATAAACTCAAGAAACTTTAGTTGAGAATAACCCCAAACACCAAAAACCTATATACATTTTTCCCAAATTTAATTAATTCTATTAATAGTCTAAACATTAGTAATTATGTACATACCTCAAAAAAAATACTCAAAAACAATATTATTCTATTGAAAATACTTAATTAAAAGGTCACAAGCTAGTTGTAATTCCTCAATATGCTGCCATTAAATTTTATAACATTCCCCTAAAAAAATGTAACAAGCTCTACATCGATATAGAGGACTCATTTAACCAAAGTACAAACTTCACAAAGTAAAAGTCCCTGATCCAAAAGTGCAGCAACATTATTTTTGTCTTCACCTAAAACAATATTGAATTGGCTTGATGCTTGATGCTTTTGCTAGGCCACCTTTGGCCACTCAAAGCTGTCCTACAAAAATTACAACCAGTGAAACATAAAGGATTAATTAATTGGAATCTTCATCATGAAATATACCCAATACAAAACTTTAAAAATTTGTACAAGTCAAAGAAAACATGTTGATATTTGTTTTGAAGTATAAAATACTTAATTCTAATTTATGTGATCTAGAGAAACATAATAATATTGAAAAGATATTATGTTTTTGAAAATTGCAAAAAGTTTAAGACAAGTCACATCAAGATGAAATAACTTAAAAGCAAGTGAGTTGTTACCGTAGTAACATTAACCATGTCCTCAAAAGGGATGGTTCGACGTTATGGCGTAGCATCAATCTTCTTAAAGAAATAATTCAAATCATTTTAAATTGTAAGAAAGTACTATTATGTTTTTCACTAGAGAACAAAATTATATCACTTTGCACTGTTTTGTTCAAGATCATAATCAACATATCAATTAAGAAAATAATCCACCTATCCAAAATCAAATGATTATTTAAAGCACATGGAAGAGGCAAAGCTTTGCCAAAAAAATCAAAAGTTCTATTGCCCTAACCCTAACATCTTTTTAGCTCTCTTTCTTGTTGAAAACAATCCCCTTCTAATATTCAATTATGTCACCCTTTATCAATAATAACTTCTTTATTACCAAGTATGAGCATCATGTAGCATAATTGGTCAAACAATGGCAATATCAATTTGCCTACCAGTCCTAAGAAAGCCTTACCAGATAGAACATCAAGCAAACTTCTACAACTTAAATGCATGGCATTAACTCCAAAAGTTGGTGCCTCAAGTTATGTTCCCAACAATTTGTTTAACAAATCCAATATACTCGAAGCATATCCAAGTAGCAATAAATTTTTCTAACATTACCACCATAATCTTTAAGCATCATTACCACTAAAATTGCATTTTTATACTCAAATATCTAATTCAAAAGCCTTTCTAAAGCTTTCCTGCACATTTCAACAATCCAATTAGTTTAGAAGAGGATTCAAATAGATCTCGACAAATGGAAAGTTCCATGAAGTACAAACGCTCTTACGAAGGTATTTTATCCTTGTCGAACTCTCAAACGTGGACTTCAAGACCATGTATTAGAAGTGCCATGTCGCATCACTAATCTAAATTTGCAAAAAGCACAATCTCATATCCTCCACAAAATTCTTGGATGTATTGCACATTCTTTTAACAAGTGTCTAACACTCTTCCTAACTAAAAAAAATGGTGCATGATTGACAAGCATCAAAAAAATTTGTGTTTCATGAAAAATAGAAATGATGCAGGATGATTGATGTCATTCAAACATTCTTAAAGAAAAAATAACCATTCAGTCTTCTCTAATCGTTATAGGTTAGAATCTTCATGCATAATATTCACACTTATGCATAAATTTTTTATAGCATTTTTTTTGTAATTAAAAGTAAACTATTGTTCATATTTGTATGCTAAAGTTAATGATTTTATAATTATAAATAATTGAATGTTTTACATGCAATACAAGTGATATTTTATAAGTGTGTAACCTTAATTATGTGTATACATAGTTCTCTCTCCACATAATGCATAGTTCTAGTCACATATAAATTGCAACCATTTAAAATTTTTTTTATGAATAGGTTACATTAAAATTCTTTACTTTGTGTTTCATATAATTAGAATAGACAACCAAGTAGGTATATTCATATGTTCATATAAAATTTTGTGGTTATTCCAATAAAGATTTTTTAAATTTCACGGTCCATGTAATTAGTACATGTTACATAGGCAAAAGAATGCTCAAGGTTACTTATCTCATACATTTTTTTACTGCTCATAAAATCAGCATTGTCATGCTCATTAATATTTATTAGGTTGATCATTATTCTAATCCAAACATGTTTTTGAAGTGATATTTTTGACACATTTTAGTCTTTGTTTTCTTTTATCATTACTATTACCATCACCCAGAAAGTATAAACCACCTCGTATATAATAATACCTAAAGTGCACTATGCAATCTTAAAGATATTAACAAAGCTTGTTGTTTCACCAGTCGAGCGCATGCATCTGACTCATTGGCTCGTCCAAAAATTAAAAATTGAGCTAAATCTAAAACATATTAGATGAACCATCTTAAGCAAGCCCAACTAGATTATGCTTAAACCAACTAAAAATTTCAAGTATATTTTAAAACTCAATTATAAGATAAACTCCAAATTCAGGTTTTCTCATATACTATTTTTGCTTCTTCTGCATATATATAAATATAAAAAAATGTAGACGAAAGCATAGCTAATTTGAGTAATTTAACAAATTTTCTTCAATTCTGTACACAAAAATGCATATTCTACAAAAGAATTATCATTGTTTAGATGAGAAATCATAAATGAAAGTTAGAATATGTTACATGCTTTTTATAAAAACAACAAAATTCAATTCAAAGCAACACAATCCCATTACTTTTTAATACTCATCCATTATATATTAGAAAATGTGGTGTTGTATTTTTTCTACATATTTGATCACATTTTGTATTTTTAATGCATTTAAAAAGAAAAATGTGTTTTATTTTGTTATGTTGGCCTTAGTCACTAGGTATTATGAAGAGATG
Organism: Vanilla planifolia; assembly: GCA_023846275.1. Classification (NCBI taxonomy): domain Eukaryota; kingdom Viridiplantae; phylum Streptophyta; class Magnoliopsida; order Asparagales; family Orchidaceae; genus Vanilla; species Vanilla planifolia. Next base: position 388,215 of record JAIUJO010000017.1, on the reverse strand, counting down.
CCCATTGTTGTAACCAATACATGATCAGTTTGTATGGGTGGGAATGTTAAAAAAATATGAGTAGTTACATCACCAATTGTGGGCGTGTCCAATTCCAACAAATTCAAAAACAACTTAGGCAAACAAGATTTATCTATTAATGCATTGTGCACATATAGATGCTTGCCCCCCAACTACATATGCACAAATAAAGCAATGCATATAAAATTCTATGTGCACAAAGGGAGAAATGCCCATAAAAATATTCACTCCACAAGTCTTAGCTAACTACTAAATATTCTAGAATATAGGTGTCACCTGTGACCAAAGCTTGCATTAGCATAAAAAATTAACCAACTACTTAAGTTAACCCAAATGACCAACCAACCGAAATTGACCAATGCTTAATTTGACACCAAGTTGATTAATAAAAATTGTGTCTCTTGAGATAAGTGACTAATAAAGTTTATTATTAAGTTTAATAAAATTCATTTTACTCATATTTAATTGCATATGTTTATTTTCACATTTAAGTTTAAAAGACATGATAAAATAAGAGTTTTCATTATAAACAAGTTTATAATTAAATGGATACTTAAGAAGTAATAAGGCCATTATAAAAATTACAAAAATCTAGAATAAATTATTTGGGACATTTTAATAACAAGACATTCTTATTGTGATACTTGATATAATAATGTGATACTTGATAACATTCTTATAGTTTGTATGAAGCATGATGTCCCCATAATTGGATGGTTTTCTCTCATTCTTAATTGTTATTATTAAGTCTCAAGCACTTGCTTTGCTTACATTCTCATAACACGATATTTTTTCTTGTACTAATTGTTATGATTATATGAATATTTTTTATTGATTTATATGAAGTGTCTTTCGATGATATCTTGCACATTCTTAGCTTCTTTGAATATTACATTAACATGAATCGTTAAAGTTATATCAATTAAAAGATTAATTATAATATGTTTAGATAACATGGAACTTTGGCTTGAAGTTATTATTTTTAACATAATAAGTCTATGGTAAACTTTCCTCTTATTATTCAATCTTTTCTTAAAAGGATAATTTAATATTTTCATATGTATATATTAAGGACACCATTGGTCCCAAAGAGTATGGTTGAAAAGTGGTGAGAAAAAGAGTTTTAAAGAAATTTGATTGCATATGGATCATTTTAATTATAAACTCATCATTTGATCAAAAAAATAATTTTTAGTCATATATATGTATATATATATATAATTATCTTTGGTAGAAACAAATAATTGATAATAAGAATTAAGCCCTAGTGAACAAAGAAGAGGAAAAAATGTTTAAGAAACTAAGGCCATTACACCATCCTTTAGAAGTTAAAGATATGATCAAGTTGATCCATTCAAGAGAGTGTGACGGACGTGCCTCTAGCTATAAACTTGCCATGAAGATTATGTATCAAGGATTTTTTTGACCAATAATGATAAAAATATTACTTTATTTACCAAAAGGTGCGAAGGCTGTCAAGTTCATGCTCCCCTTTCAAACTAATTATTCACAAAGATGGAAGAAATAATTATTTATTGGTTCTTGTTAGACTATGGTATGAATTTCCATTTTTTATTTCCAATTACTACAAATGGAAGGAGGTTCCTTCTCATGATGGTTAACAACCTTTAAAAATGGACCAAAGTGAAGCCTCTTATTGGCAAGACTATTAATAAGATTTATAGTTTTCGTTAGATAAACATGTATAATAGGTTTAATATTTCCATAGCAATTTTTATAAATGACACAATAATGTTCCAATCTAAAGAATTTCTTGATTTATGCAAAATGTATGGTTCTTTTTTTACGTATGTCTCAACTTTTCATCCTCACATAGATGAACAAGCCAAAGCAATGAACAAAGACATCTTAAAAATTCTACAGCCTCGTCTTGTGATAAATAAGGTGGCTAGGTAGGTGATCTCTTCAACATATTGTGAGCATATTGAACTACACATTCTGCAACATTTCAAGTTTTTCTAAGGATTCAAAGCTATAATCACTATTGAGGTCAATCACTTAACAAGTTCAAAAGCTTGAACTTGAAACTAGCACATCAAAAGTTGGACCTAATCAAGGAAAAGTGTCTGAGAGACCATCTAAAGAAACTAAATATAAAGTAATGTGTGAAAAAATATTATGTATTAAGAATTGTCCTTTCAAGGTCAAAGATTTGATTCTTAGACAACATAAGTCTTAGACAATATAAGAGCTCTCAACACTAATAAAGTCTCCATAAGCTTGCTACAAACTTGAAAGAATTGTACTTGATCAAGCATGTTCTAGGACCAAATGTCCATCAACTTCATAAAGAGGAAGATGTTGAGCTCCAACAATCAAAGAGTAAGGATCACTTAAGAAGGCTTAATATATGCTAAAAGTTATGCACTTTTCTTCTTATGCTAACTATCAAAGGTATTATTTGACTTTCCCTAAAGTTATCAATAAAATTTCATACTTAGCATCATGATTTTACATTCTCAAGATTTTGTTAACTTAAATGAAGTCAACTCTCTTTGTTTAATTATAATATTTAGATATCTTAAGAATTAATAAAATTGTACTTTAAAAGTACAGACTTATTTGAGGGCTAACAAAAAAATTTTTATCTTAAAAGATCTCATCTCTTGAGCTAATTCATCAATCAAAAGTTATTTGTTGTGCTTTATAAAATTCCAAATTACTTGGGTTTTTATTTCTTTTGGCAGAAAATCAACATAACTATTATCACTTGACATTGACAAATCAATTATTTAATTTAATTACATCTAGTTTGTAGTTGAATATATTTCATCCTTACAAGTAAATGTTAGTGATGATCATTCAATAATTGATATTCTCTTAAAACATGAAAACCTAATGGCAAATCCATTTATTGTTAAGTTTCTTAACCTAACCTTATCGAGTATGGATCATCATTCGAGATATGAAATTCTATCAAGCAAATATAAGTCAAATCTATGTGAGTGTACCTAAAACTTAGCCCTTGAACTTTTTTAGTAAGACCATATATCATCCAAAAGCCTAGTCTTACACTAATTTTAATCCAAAACATACTTAAATAAATCCTCCAGTGGGTCACAATAAGTCGAAACATGAAAATTTTAAGGGGAGATCCATATTTAGATATTATAGAGCTAGTTAACAAGTTCTTTTGATGTTTATTTAGATAGTTATATTTCATATGTTAATAACCCATGAGGATCGACTCATTAAAAGTTATTAGCATAATCGGTCCTAATAATTTCTTTATATTAAATGGTTTTTGAGTATTGCTCAAGTAATAAAAATGAAAGTGCCTTTTCACTACTCGAAATAACCATTTCAACTTGCTCTGGTTCACATCATTTGAATCGAATTTTGATTGAGTTTGACATCTATGTGAACTTTTTATTACATGGATCTTCTACACCATTCCATAGTAAGCATGCTTTTACAAGCATAAATCCTACTTTCTCTTTTTATTTCCTTCGTTATTGTTCCATTATGTGAAGTCTTCAAATGGCAAAGACAATTCTTCCTTTCCTTCCTAATTTCATCACACACCCATTGCATGGAGGTTGAGAGTTTTTTCCTTCTCATCTTATCTTGTTGCAAAGTTAAAATCTTATTTATAACTTCTAAGTACCTAGGTATTTCCCCTTTGAACATACCATTCACTTGGGGAAAAAAAGTTTGTTTCATCTTCTTAAGTTTTGACTTATCATTTACTCTCTCTCCTTTAAACATGAAACTCACTCTTAGAGATTGGATTCTTCTATTTAATTCTTTGACCTTATGCTTAAGCTTTTAACTAAAACACCAAAACTTAGAATCTTTTCAAGTAAGATATCTCATTACAATGAATAAGATAGCTCATTACCATTAACCTGTGTTCGGCAAAAAGAAGTAATAAAAAATGCATAATAAGATAACTAATGGGACTTAACCAATTGTAGAGATAAGGAAAATATCAACCTTCAAGAACTGTGAAAGCATGCATTGCAAATAGCATTAGCAGTTCGATCATAAAACTATACTTTTCGTCGATGAAGATCACACAGTGCAACCAGTGACCTCCCTGCCCTTAGTTCTTCCTCTCCCTTCCAACAAGAAATCATACATCAGTTATTATAATCAACAAAACTAAGAAAAATCAGTAAAAATAAAGTATATATGACATCACACACCTATAGTAATGAGAAAAAATATTTTGAATCTTCCTATTTTCGCTTCATTTCTATGTTTTTTGTTCAAGTGCCGAATATAGTACACAACATAAAAAATGCAAATTTTTTAAGGTTTCGATCACCAACGATCTGAAGGTCCATAAATAATTCAAAAGGCACATCCAACTCAACAAATATGACTATACAAATAAGTAAAACATAATTAAAAGCATAAACTTTCAAAACAAAGAAGAAAAATCAATAACATGCTGAAGAACTTTAATTTCTGTATAATCATTGGAAAAACATAACTCTTGCAATACTAAATAACACTATGAAAAAAATTCCATTTTGGTTGTTTTAAGATAATTTGGTTTAAGCCCATAAACTTTCATAGCTTTCGTCTAGGCATTTGAAGTTGGTAAAATATTTCACATAGGCCATTTTTCTTAGCTTATAGTATATTCTTTAAAACCCCACTTATCCATCTCTCCTTCCCAATTCTTTCAATTGACCTCTAGGCAACTCTATGGTGTATCTTTCCATTTATCCCAGACGCCTCCCAACCATCTATTTCTATGAATTTTCCCTCTCCACTGTCCTCAAGGTAGCCAACCAATGGTAATGTATGTCTAAAATTTTGTTAAATCTATTGCTTAGGACTTCCAAGAAGCAATGTGTTATATTGTCTAAGTATACTAACAGATTAACAAAGATGGTTATATCAACAATGAGTTAATTGAAAAAAAAAGTAAGGATTGCTACAACATCATGCATGGAAGCATATAATAAAATAATTTTAAGAAGCTAGAATTAAATCATAAATTTCATTAAGTTAATTAACATCATGATTCATAAGAAGATAAACTTTACTATTGTTCAACAAACTAGGCAAAATTTCAGAAAACCAAGGTATTACCAATTTTAGGATTCAAACTTCAATACTCAAGTAAGAATTGAAATAAAAATGGGTTAGTACAATTTTGGATAAGTCTATGAAAGATTATATAATGGATATTTATTATGAGATTAAAGAGCTTAATGAAGAACATAAAATGATTGTAACAATTTCTTATTATTACTTCAAGGAACAAAAAACATTTTCTTAATTCTACAAAAGAATTATCATAAACTCAAATTGATTATTTATTATAATATTTCCCTCACATGCTTGAAAAGGCATTTGAAAATGAAAAAAAAGAAGCTAGCATTGGACATATTGAAATTATAAAAAACGTGTATAAGAAAGCAATAATGAGTGTATAAGGATGCTTTATATTGATAAGGTATTAGAAAAGAATAAAAAGAAATTAAAATTGCATATATTAAAAGTAATTTCGCACGCCTAAGGAGAACATATTAAAGATTTTTTAATTACAATCGAATTTCATTACGGCTCTACTTTAAGTCCTTGGTTGTGTTTGTAAACTTAATTTCAAAAATGTTTTCTACCTGTGCACCAAAAGCATCAAATAGATTTTGAAAATTTCCAACAACTCCCATTTTTGCACATAAAAAGATAATGCTTCATAAGTACTTTTGCACTTCTTCTTTCATCAAACTTTCTAACAACATAAGCAATGAAAGACAGCTTCAATTTTACACTAATTATTGATGTAATTATAAAATTCAAGATAAACCATTAATATGCATTTTCTAATAATTTAATATCAATTGATAAGACTAAACAAAGAGATAAAGCAAAATTGAGACTAAGAAAAAAGATAAAAAAAAACTGAGTCTATGAACAATGACTCTGAAGTTTAAATGGTATCGCATTTTTAGTTCTTATAATAAATATATGTAATTAATATTTAGACAAGTAATTCCAAAAACATATTGATTGTAATAGTTATCATTAACTAAAGAAATAATGCAAAATTTACTTATTTTGAACATATACCTCAAAATGATAAAGAAATTAACTAAAATGTCACTAATATGATCCAAGCATTGAACAAATAAGATGAAAATAAAACATACTTCTGAGTGTTGTGTAATCAAAATATCACACTCAAGAATAAAGGAAAATTTATAAGATTAAATGGTATCAAATGTTAATGTGTAAGTACAAAAACACAAATAGAACAATTGCTATAGAGATAAAGCTTTTAAGTTTGAAGAGTAACTTACTATCACAGAGAAAGTTGACATTCTACCAATTGAAGACAAGCCTAAAGAAAATCAATCTAGATGGTTTGGTTATATTAAGAAGTTTACTTTGTGATTCTATAATAGAAGTACATTACTGAATCTTTCCTATAAAAAAGGAAAAAATATAGAACAAAAAAATAACTATTGATTATTGGAAATGGCTTTAACAACTTTGGATCCAGAAGAAAGGTAGTTAATGAAAAGAAACAATAGCATCTTAGAATCAATGTATCTGGCCTCACTTGATGTGTTAAAGGGCTATTCTTGTAATTATAATATCAGAATATGAATTTAGTGTTGGCAGCCTAAACCTTTTTAATATAACAATCTAGCAAACAAAATATATAGCCTCACAAGAAATAGTTAGGATTCTATATTTAAGAAATCATGGGGAAAAATGCCTGTTTTGTTCTTTGCAGAGGGAAATCAAACTTTTGAGAAAGGCCTAAACAAGTCTAACAACTTATCAACAATTATAATCTTTTCTTAAAGCTCAATGAAGTGGAAGTTTCTCATTTTCTCCAACGCCTAGTTAAAAATATAACTTTAACCAGTACAAACAAAAGATATTTCCACCCATTAAAATGCTGAACAAAAATATGTTGAATAATGGTGGCCCTCCAAATTGAAGTGCACTGAACACTATAACAGATTCGTCCAAAAAAATAAAATAAAATAAAAAACCTTCTTATTGACAAGGAGGATGATGTCTTATGCTAGATTGGAACGAAGGTAAGCCGGGAGGGTCCGAACTTCGCCACTGTCGCCAGTTCTACAGAACAATTAACAAAACCCTAGTCAAAAGGAAGCTTAGATGAACCAAGCTAAGGAGCTCATGCTATTTTGGGATGGCAAATGTTTAAATACAAAAGATAATTACTATATTTAATAATTTATTAAAAAAAAGAAGAGAGTATTGTTTTGAATTTGATTGGTGACACTAGGACTACTCTATGCGCTAGTACGAGATTAAAATTTTTAAAATATTTGAATTAAAAAAAATTAATAATATATTTAATTAAAAGATTGGGGTATTATTACTAAATTTTAATAACAATAATATTTTTTATTATATTGTTATTAAATAATAATTTATCAATAAACACATCTTTATGGATAAAATTTATTAAATTTTAAAATGCATAAATGTGCATCAAAAATTTTTTTCATCAATCTAGAATATAGCTATAAGATAAATAATAAAGATGTAAATTTTTAGAAGCTTATGATAAAAGTCAAACTCTTGATATACTTTTACTTAATGTTAGACTCTTAAGATCCAACTACTTCAGATTGGACAATCAAGAGTTAATAGTCATCGCTTGCACTGCGATAGCCTAAGGAGCTAATGCATATGATTCATCGATCTCGTACCCATGTCTTGCGCATTAAACATAAACCACCATTCCCGTCAAGACAATGCTTCAGGCAATGTTGGCACCTAAGGAGGTAAGTGTAAAGTTTAACTATCCTTTTGACAATGTCTTGTGTCGCCACATGCAACACAATTTCCAAGGAAATAAAAGAAGAAAGATACTATTTGGTCATTCTTTTTAGATGCACAAACTCCAATAAGAAGTGACACTTAGGGTTTAATTGAAGGCAATAAATTTGCCTACTTGAATAATAAACACTTTTCTAAAGAGAAATAGAATTTGAGCGCCTGGTTTTTCTTTTCCTCCTTTGTGATCCTCGACCTAGGAGACCGCAAGTTATTACTTAATGTTTTTTATAATTGCACTGAATAAGGATTTTTACAAAGTTTTTGTTGACTCCCTTGACTTGTTGATCAAGAATATTAACCCCAATCTCCATTGTATCATGGAATATAACTTTCACATATAGTTTATATCATTTCATCAAATGTTTCATTTTGATTTTTTATATTATAATGTAACTCTAAATCTCATGTCATATGACATTTACATCACATTGATTTGGTTACATTACATTTCTTCAATATATCGCATTTCTCGTTTAATATTTATTTCCTTTACATTAAAATTATAATTTATTATGATTTATCTTTATTTACTTTGGTAATATAAAGTTTTTTAAACTAGGCTTGATCAAGAAACAACACACATTGTTGGATTCGTTTTCATGAGCTCTACCAAGTGAATTATTCATTTTGATATTTTTAAATATTTTTTTAAGAATTTTGGTAAACTTTACCAAATGTTTTGATTCATATATGATTTTACTATTGAGTATGTTACACTTGACATCCTAACTATCTTGGAGACTAACTTTGTCATACAATTTATATCATTGTTTCAATTTTTCCCTTAGATTTTCATGTATTATAATGATCCTCTAAATATCCCTCGTAGGGCCTTCATATCGATTTGGTTTTACTATATATATATACATATAATATTAAAAAAGTTATTTATTTTTGTAATGTAAAATAGTTTTTACTTTATATTTTTGTATTCCAAATAAAAGTATTATAATTCTTACCTAATTTGATAATCATGAAAGTTACACTCATTCTCTTGAGTATATTGGAATGCAACATTCTAGTAAACTTTATCTCTCATGCTACATTCATATGTTATTGATTTTCTATATTATATTGCTTTAATTAGTATCATTATAAGTTTAATAATTATTTACTTAATAATTAAATAATAGCTTATGATTATTTATGCTCTTTTATTTTGATATTTCTTAATATAAAATATGAGGTCTGATTAAGATGAAACAAAAGTCATTAAACTGGGCTTCATGGGCACCACCTAGTTAAAGATTTTTTTTTATTATTTTAAATATTTTACTTTTAATCATTTTGGCACTCTTTACGAGGTATTTTATTTTCTACCAAATTTGACGATTGACATGTTACACCAACCACCAAATCAACTTGAAATTAAATGTTCCTATACAATTTCAATTCTTTAAATTGTTTGCTTTGATTTACTTATATTTCTATGAAGCTCAAAATCTTCTCTCTTGTAACCTTACAACTCTATAGTCTTGTTGTATTACATTATTTTAATTTATCTGACTTTAGCTTTAACATATGTTTACATAATATTAAAATAACGATTAATTATTACTTTTATTTAATTACTTTGGTAATTTCAAAAAATTATAAAAATGTTTCAATGGAGATGAAACAAATACCTTTATTTTCATCTTATAGAGTTCCACTCAATTAAAATTTCATTTCTTATAATTTAAAAAAATTATTTTCAAAAGTGTTTATATGCTTTACAAGTCATTTCAAACCAAACCTCATGTGATAGTCAATGATACTACATTAGATCTTCTTAGAATCTTGGATCACAATTTTTCTATAATATTTATCACTTTTCCACAAATTTTTTTATTTGATTAGGTTATATGACTTATTAACTTTACATCTCCTCAAATGTGACCTTTTAATCCCTTTTATTAGTTGCAATACATTATTTTAATTTAACTCATTTCAATTATAATACATATTTACTTATTATTAAGATGATACTTTATTATTACTTATGCTTATTTGTTTTTGTAATTCATATTTTCTATAAAATGTCTTTTCAACGTGATGAAAAAAAAGTTGGTTTTATTTGTCTCGATATGCTTTATTGAATTAAATATTTATCTTAATATTTATATTTATTTCTAATTATTATTTTTCTTACTTTAAATGATATTTTTACTCATACTTGATTCCAATATTAAGGATGTTATACTTGATCTCCTTAGTACCTTGGAGAATAACTTTACCATACAAGTTTTTTTAATTTATTTCATTTGATAAAAAAATTTTCTTTAGTTTGGATATATTATTATGAAACTCTAACTCTTCTATGGTGTGACGTTTACATAGCTTTTATTTAGATATTATAAATTCTTTTAGTTTACCTTATTTTAGCTTTATTATATATTTATCAAATATTAAAATACTAATTTATTATTATTTACACTTATTTAAATTGATATTTTAAAATAAATCCAATCAAGTTCTAATTAAGACATATCAAACATCATCTCCTTTTTAGTTTGATAAGTTGTATAAATGTAAATATTTTATTATCCATGGTTTTTGCACTCTTGTAAGATATTTTGATTCTTACAAGGTTGTTGCACACATTCTCCATAGTATTTTTGAATACAACTTTTTCAAAATAATTTATCTCATTTCATAAAAAAAAAAATTTATTATATGATGGTGAAACTCAAATATTCTACACATGTAAATTTAATATCACTTAGATTTTCATATATTATATTTTTTTAAAATTTATTCCATTAGTATTTTGGAATACAACTTTTCTCATAAAATTTATCTCATTTCTTGAAATGTTTTACTTTTATTTAGTTATATTTTTATGAAACTCAAATTATCAACTCATGTAAACTTACCATCAGTTTGATTTGGTCATATTTTATTGTTGCTATTTATTAAATTTTTAATGTTAATACATATTTACTCTTATTTGTCATTACAATTTATAGTAATTCTAAGCTAAGTCTGACCAAGATAAAATAAATATTATTGAACTCGTCTACAAGATAACTATTTTATTAAATATACATTTTTGAATTTTAAAAAATTTTATTTTCTAACATTTTTGTACGCTTTTTATGATATTTGGATTTATATCATATTTGGATTTCTTGATATGTTTCACTTTTACTTGGTTATTTCTATGAAACTCAAATTATCCACTCATGTAAACTTAACACTTTGATTTGGTCATATTTTATTATTTTTATTTATAAAATTTTTAGCATTAATACATATTTACTCTTATTTGTCTTTACAATTTACAATTTATTTTCTGATTTTTGTTTTCTTTTTAAGATATTTGGATTTGTATAATTGAACACAACTTTCTCGTAAAATTTATCTCTTTTCTACAAATTTTTCACATTGATTTGGCTATATTGTTATGCAACACGAAATTTTTTATAGTGTGGCATATATATCATTTAGATTTGGTTTTGTTACATTACTTCTTTTTATATCATCTTTGCCTTAATATATCTTCATTGAATATTTAAATAATAAAAGATTATTATTTGTGATTATTTATATTGATAATTTGTAGTAACGCTAAATAAGGCTTGATTAAGGTTGAAAAAACCTCGTTAGTCTCATCTCATTGAGCTCTCTTTAAATAAATATTTTTTTTATATTTTTAAATAATTTTTATAAAATTTTTGCATGTTTTAAAATATTTTTTGATTTAAACATGACTTGATAATCGAGGATACCATACCTTATCAACTTGGTATCTTAGAATGTAATTTCCCTATACAATTATCTCATTTCTTCAAATTGTTTGTTTTGATTTAGTTATATTACTATATAACCTTAAGTCACCTCTCCTACGAGGATTGCATCACTTTGATTTGCTTAGATTATGTTGATTTGATTTATCTCTTTTCTACTTCAATTTATGTTTTCTTAATATTGTAAAGCTTTATTGTTATTATTATTTATTATTTTCTTCTTTTATAACAAAAGTCATTAGAGTCATTTAAACAAGCTTTACCTATTTAAAATTTTAATTATGTGTTTTTAAATCATTTATTTTTAATAGTTTGGCATGCTTTATCAGACATTTCTATTCATATCTTATTTGATGATCATGGATGTTATACTATCTTCTTAGGTTTTTTGAATGCAACTTTATTATACATTTTAATTTTGTTCTTTAAATTTTCTTCTTAATTTTGTTATGTTAGTAACAAACTATAATCTTCTTTTGTGTGAGGTCTATCTTGCATTGATT
>JAIUJO010000017.1:327500-374374 GCA_023846275.1 Vanilla planifolia | reverse complement strand
ATGGAACTATATATTCACATAACATGAGGATAATGCTTCAAAAAAACTCAATATTTTTTTATTTAATTTTTGTTAATCTAAACTTATTTTAAATCTCATGCCATAACTTCAAAAAAAATCTATGTATTATATTTCTAATATAAACTAGTTCACATGCTATCTATATGATTTAATGTATGTACCTTATCATAAAAATAAACATAAAAAGTTCCATAGAAATTTAAAAACCATGAGCCAATGTAATACAAATTCTTCTTATCAAGATAGCTATGTCATATATCAAAAATACACAATATAAAATGGCTTATAAGAAATCTTAATTTAAGAATAAATTATCTATTAATTTAATATTATATTTATATTACCATTATCAAACTTTTCTACCTAAATTTAAAGTGAAGATTCTTAATCCACTTTCTTTTTCTTTAAGTTTTTCTACAAAGTCATAGATGCATGCGCATGTGTTACTATATAATCTTTAATAATTCAAATATCTAAAATTCCTTAACATTATATAACTCGAAGTATTCTCTCAACTTTCTCTTCTACTACAAAAACTCAACTATATGATTCCCCCATCGTGTTGTAACATTGGATCTCACTAAATCTTTGTTATTAATTCCTTCACTTATTGTATTATATTGCATCTCCATTTAACAGTGTGATTCATTCAACTCCCTATATATGGTTATCAGAATCCCATCTTACTCTTTGACCTTTATTTAATCATATTGTATGAGAAGCTCATGGTACATTATGATCCCTCCAACTATGATATGATGAGATTGTTGGACCACATAATAACCTTTCTTCTTGAACCAAATTAACTCTAATTGTATTATATATTCTCTTAATTGTATGATATGTTTATTAACTCCTTAAACAAATATTTGATAATCATATTGTATATTGAGTCTAATCATAAGGCCTAAATTAAATTATATTTTGCTATATGACAACTCTAAACCCCAATAGTTAAATATCATCGCATTCTTAACTTGTACAGTAAAATAAAACCACTAATTTCCTTTATAAAAAATGAATAAATTTAATAAAAAAATATAATTTCAACCATTTTTTACTTTCACTCAATATAGTAGCTTTCTAGTATGTTCTTCCCCTTCTTGATTCTTATAGTAATAATACGTCTCCTTTTTGTCTTCCTTACTACTCTCCTTATGACCAACACAATTTTTTCTTCTCTTTCTTGTTGTTCTCTAGAATTGAGACTTTCTTCTTCCCTCTTCTCATTATTTTCTCTTTCTCTTCTTTTCTTCCTCCATTTTTTTTCATTAGCTACATCTCTAAAGTTACTAAAACTTTCAGTAATAACTTATTTAACACTAACCTTATTAAAGATAATTGGCTTAAATTAAAAAGTATTATTTGTCATTTCCTTTTGCCAAATTTTGTGCTAAACCATTAACATGAAAACTTACCTTATCCTCAAATATGTGGAAGAGTTAGAAGTGGAATCTGAATCACATTTGGTGGCTTTGAAGGCCATGGGTTTTTCCTTCTTCCTTTGATTCTTTAACTTGCTTGTAGAAGCCCCTTCTGAAAGTCTCCTAGTCATCTCTATTTTGGCAGTGAGAAGTTTCCCAAGGAGTTCATTCAATGAAAGTTTGTTGACATCTTTAGCCGCTTTAATAGCCGTTGCAAGGAGATCATATTCTCTTGGAAAAATTCTCAAAATTTTCCTTACTAGGTCACCATTTGAGAATGCCCTTCCAAGATTTATCAATTCATTTGTTACGTCATTAAATTTTAAAAACATACTTTAAATACTCTCCCTAGGATTCAGTCTAAAAAGCTCATAGTCATTGGTGAGGATGTTGATATTCGTCTCTTTCACTTGTGAGGTGCCCTCAGAAGTTACTTCGAGTTTTTTTCACAAATCAAATGTCGTATGCAAATTTATAATTTATGTGAATTTACTAGGAGAAATTCCACAAGAAGATAGTTCAGGCCCTAGCATTTAATTGAGCCAATGTTCTATGCTTAACATTAAGCTCACTTAAGGGCTTGACTTCATCAGTAAAAGAATTTCTAGGAAGTTCACAAGGCTTAGTCATAACTTCTCATAATTTTAAATCGATAGATTGAATAAAAGTTCTAAAATGGTTTTTTCAATATAAGTAAAATTCTCATTTAAGCAAGGGAGGCCGAATTGAAGAAAAACCTTCACACAAAATTGCACTCATATCAACCAAAGAGGAAACTATAAAAACCAAAAATCACAAAACCATGAAACAATGTGAGAAAGCCTTCGCTTAACACAAATGGATCTCCCATGTGATGTTACTCACGTAATTTGGGATTCCTCTCTATGATACCAATTGAAGTTCTTTGTGCTTAAGACAATCCCACAAGTGGGGGGGGGGAGGTGAATTGTGGTAAAAAAATTTCATTCGATTTTGGTTTCAAATAAACTTAAATCTTTTAAGAATAAGAGAAGATTAGTACACAAAAAGATTTTTAAGGTGGTTCGACTCAAAATCGAGCCTACATCCACTCCCAATCGGTGTTGGGAAAAGAACACTAAAATCACCAAATTACAAGCTAGGTTTTTCGTGTAATTGTCCTCAAACCTTATTAGGATTTTACCTACGGCTAATGCCAAACCTACTTGAGTTTTTTTTGGGCTCAAATCAAACCCTAAGCTTTTGCACAATTGTTGGGATGCGCTTACCCCAAAGAAAGAAATACAAAAAATTGGCAAAATTTAGGATAATTTTAAGAGAAATATGAGGAATATCGAAAAGAAGAAGAAATAGAGATTGAAAAATATTTGGAGCAAAAACATCCAATTTCAGGGTTCCTTCTTGCAGCTTTCACTTTGTGATTTTAGAAGCACTGTATGCACTTAGAATTGCTTGATATTGTGACTTGAAAGCTTTCAAATATTACCAATGGTAACCTCTAAGAGTTCTTCATCATTCCCTATTTATAGAGCTTAAAGTGAGCTCAAGTCCACTCCCAACGGTTTTAAAATAAAGTAGCCCTTTGGGCAACGGACAAAAAGTAGTCACCGTTCGATTTGAACCTGAAAAGGATGTTTTTGATTGAATCTTGAATATACCATTGGAGATCAATCCTGGCCATTGGATCTAGGGGCCTTGATCTGGGCCATTGGAAGATGCATTGGGTTGTCCTGCATGTACTAAAATAATTTGTCCAAAAATTAACTAAAGTAGAAACTTACTGCAGTGGTTCCGTATGCTCTTGCAAATCTTGCTCGGTTTCGAATCTCCTGCTTTTCATTTTACTCTATTATCATGCAGTAATTTACCTTGTTTAATCTAAGCTGTCTGATCATGCCCTACCCTTCCGCCTTCGTTGAAGTTATGTCCCACATTGTCCAAACGTCTTTGCCATTACTCTCTATAACACTTTTGGTTCATTAGTCACTCGAGCAATTTTTGGTTGGTTGCACCTCCCTCAACAAAGATTTAATCATTTGGTCTTGGTTGGCTTTATTTCATGCTTGCTCTGGTCAACTTTCTCTGCGGGTTGAGTTCGCACTTGTTCAATTCGGCAGTTGTGGACTGATTTCTCACTTTTTCAATTCAACAGCTTTGCCTATGGCCTTTGGGCTTCGCTCACCCTTTCTGGGACTATTAAAAAATTTTTACTTTATTTTTTTTTTAAATCCTATAAGCTTGGACGGATCAGCCATTGGGTCTGGTCGACCCACCCAATGCTACAGTGAAAATTCTCGAGGACTAAAGTGGTTTTGTTAGAATTTTTGTGTCAAGATTTTGAATATAAGTATAACAAAATAATTTTATAATATGATAGTATTACAAATGTCCTAAATGAATATGAAGAGTAATTCAATAAAAATTATTCCTAAAAAAATTTTAAAAAATTTAATACAATGTCTATACTTTTCATCAATAATGCCTGGCCCAAAATAAAAATTTAAAAAATTATTAAGCTTACAACATTTTCAAATATTAATATTACAAGTGTGTCATATCATCTCAAAATTTGGACATATCAAATTAAAGACAAAAAGAGAGATATTCAAGTATAAAGATTTTGGTGCATGCCTTCAATTTCCATGAAGCTTGTCATAACTCCAAGTGTCTTGAAGGCCACTATTTTAGACATTTAAAGTTCATGGCATGACTTAATTGAATGTCAAAAATTTCAATTAAAAACAAGCCATATGAGATATAAATATTTATGCTTGTCTCATCGAATCCAATGGTGTAATAAAAAAACTCAATATTTTTTTATTTAATTTTTGTTAATCTAAACTTTTTTAAATATCATGTCATAACTTAAAAATAATATATATATATAATTATATTGCTAATATAAATAAATTTTCATGCTATCTATATCATTTAATAAATGTACCTTATCATAAAATAAACATATAAAAAATCCACAAAAATTTAAAAACTATGACCCAATGTAATACAAATACTTCTTATCATGATAACTATGCCATACATCAAAATACACAATAAAAAATGGCATATAAGATATCTTAATTTAAGAATAATTTATCTATTAATTTAATATTATATTTATATTACCAATATCAAACTTTTTCTACCTAAAGTCAAGGTGAAGATCTTTAATCCACTTTTCTTTTCTTTTAGTTTTTCTACAAACTTATAGATGCATGCACATGAGTTACTATGTAATCTTTAATAACGAAAATATCTAAAATTCTTTAAGATTATATAATCCAAAGCATTCTCTCTAATTTCTCTACCACAAAAGCATCAACCATATGATTCCCCCATCGTGTTGTATAATTCGCATCTCACTAAATCATTGTTATTAATTCTTCACTTATTGTATTATATGGCCTCTCCATCAAACAATATGATTCCTTCAACTCCCTATATATGGTTATCAGAAGCCCATCTTACTCTTTGATTTTTATCTAATCATATTGTATGAGAATCCCATGGTATAATATGATCACTGCAACTATGATATGACGACATTGTTGGACCACACATTAAGCTTTCCTCTGGAACCAACTTAACTCTAATTGTATTATATATTCTCTTAATTGTATGATATTTTTATTAACTCCCTAAACAAATTTTTGATAATCATATTGTATATTGAGTCTAATCATATAGTAGACTCACCTCCAAAAAAAACCATAAGGCTTAAGTTCAACTATATTTTACTATAAAATAACTCTAAACCTCCAAAATTAATTATCATAGCATTCTTGTATAACAAAATAAAACCTCTAATTCCTTTATAAAAATAAATAAATTCAATAAAAATAATAATTTCAACTTTTTTTGCCCTATTTTCACTAATTGTAGTAGCTTTCTAGTACGTTCTTCGCCTTCTTTATTCTTATAGTAACAGTAAGTCTCCTTTTTGTCTTCTTTGCTGCTCTCCTCATGACCAACACAATTCTTTTCTCTCTTTCTTGTTATCTTCTTTAATTGAAAGTTTATTCTTCCCTCTTCTCTTTATTTTCTCTTTTTTCTCCTTCTCTCCCTCCATTTTTCTTTCATTAGCTACATCTCTAAACTACCTAAACCTTTAGTAATAACTTATTTAACAATAATCTTGTTAAAGATAATTGCCTTAAATTCAAAAGTATTATTTGCCATTTAAATATTCATAATAAATATATATATGTATTATCCAAAAAATTGTAATTAATTATTTAGGTCATTAAACATTATTAGAACACTACAATTGTATTCTTCAAAGAGAGTTCTTTTTAATTATATGCTTTGATAAAATTTTATTTTCATTTAAAAATATTACACACTTCTCAAATAAAATTATTTTTATTTATTTTTAATTAATAAATGTATTATTTTAAAACAATAATTTTATTGTTATTTAAATTCATATAATTATAATTATATCAATCAAATCTCAAGATTTGTAGTATATTATATACAGCAAAATTTTAATGTATGACAATAACAAAATTCTATTTTTTTATGCATTATTTCATGAAAGCATATATATTATCATGCATATCATGAAATATAAAAATTATTAAAATATTAAATGATATACTAATAAAATAATAATCAACCTCTTAGAAAAATCATATTCTATCTAAGAGTAAAAAAATAATAAATAATATGCAAAAATTTCTTAATAATCAAACATTTTATATATTAATGTAATATTGTGCATATATCATATTTAAAAGTTTTACTTATTGAATTTAGGACAAAAACGTCTTTTCAAATTATTTTTTTTTATTTTTTACCAATACAAACATGCATATTTATCACAAAATTATTTTTTAAATATATACAAAAACACACACACACTCACTCACACACTATATTTCTTATCATTATTTCACTCAAATTATCATGTTTATTTTTGCTTTATTATAGTATTAGCATGCCATATTTTATCTTAATGAATTATATATTTTGTAAAATTTTTTAATTGCATCGCATACAATAAATTCATTGCATTATATGTTTTATGTAAAACCACTCTATGACTAATCCTATATTATTGTTGATTCCTTAACTTTTATAACCTAACGTACAATATGTTGAGCATCTTGTATGGCATGCACAAATTGCGTATATTGTACTCTAATACAAATGAATAATATTTGCCTCTAAAACCTTAATGGCAATGTTTTATGTAATTTTCTAGGTATCGTTATAAAAAGATATATTAAATAAGATGATATATTTGTAAATAATAGAATATTTAGGTATTTTATAAAAATGTCATGTTGAAACTCATGAGGAATTAGATTTTCAAATTCTCAATAGTCATGGTACGGGTAGAATAAAAAATGATTTTAACTGCCCTCACTTCCCAAGCTTAATTCAATAGTGAGCTTTGAAGAGTTCAAGTCATCACGACCTTGTTGTCTCGGCTTATAAATAAGTCTAGTATGCCCAATCCAATGAGCTTTTTCATATAAGAAAACTGAGAAGCAAAGTTGTGCCATAGAGGGGAGTTGCAAAGGTTTGAGTCATCGATGATGTAAGTTTTTTAGAATGATTGTAAGAAATATTGAAAGACATCAAGGAAAGGATGTTAACTATCTAGCAATCTCCTACACAAGCAAGGAATTTATTTAAGCTTTGTGTGTTAATTATAAATGGATGTGCCCCCTAAACAAATATATATTTTGTACTGTTTTGACACGAGAAAGTTGATCGTGCTTTTGCTGTTGCTCCGAACTTGCTTGGGTTCCCCATCAAAAATATATTCACTCTTCCTCGGACGTTTGAGAAACACCTCAGCATCGAGAGCATGGATAAGAATGGCTTTTTGGAGCAACTATCTTTTCGCCAACTGGGTTGCCATCTTCGTTCTTGGCCAGTTATGCAGCAGCATGGACGACAATAGCAACAACACCATCCTCACATTCTGGGCGTCTTTCCTTTTGCTTCACCTTGGTGGCCGAAACACCATCACTGCCTATTCCATGGGGGACAATGAGCTGTAGGCTCGACACCTTCTTGCTCTCGACTACAAGCTCATCAGTGTCGTCTATGTTCTATTTTGATCTCTTCCAAAGAACCTCCTACTTGCTCCCCACCCTGCTCAAATTCTTTGTCGCCATCGTCAAGTATGCGGAGCAATCCTACTCGCTCTACAGAGCCAGCACTAACAGTTTCCGCAGCTCTGTAGTCAATTCAAGCAAGCAAAGTCAATTAAACCAGATTTCTTCCAACCCTAGGACAATGGTTGCACGTGTGGTAGGATGAAAATGAAAAAGCCTAATTGAATGCTTTAAGAGGAGCTTTCGATATGTACTCGGTTGGCAAGCCTCTCTTATTGGACATTATTCCACTTGTGGACGTATACAAGGTAATCAGGGACATGTTGAAGGAGATGACTGTCAAGGAAGCTTTGGGCCTGACAAGCATGGAACTCAGCTATGCCTATGATGAGATGTACACACAGGGTCTTGCTAATATCTCACATGCTGGCATCATTCTCAGGGTGATTTGCTCCTCTGGTATCCTTCTCACTTTCTTGTTGTTCGATTTCTCCCCAAAGCATGGCTTTGACACTAGTGACGTCACGATCACTTATGTCTTACTTGGAGCCTCCATATGTCTTGATACCGTGGCTTCTCTCATGTTCCTGCTTTTCTACTGGCTGGTGATTTTCCTTCTCTATTTTAAGAAACTGGGCAAGTGGGGTTTTGCTTCTTGCCCAGCTTATTCTTAGAATAAGGAGAAAATTGCAGCCTGAAAGAAGATGGAGGCCTTCAAAGATGCCGCAACTCTACTTGATCACCAACTGCTTCAAGAATGCAGCAGTACAGCCAAAGGAACATGTATCACAAGACAATCTAAAGACCAGGACGATAAACAAATGGGCACGCAAAAAAGAATCCAAGCTTATACGACCCACTACAACATTTTAGGAAGGTAACAGTATTGTTCCCGAGCTGGACCAGTGGATTTTCATCCTAAACTACGTATTCACAGAAGTCAGTAAAGGAAATCAACTTCTTCTAGAGCTCGTCGCTGCACATGCTAAGAAATGCTAACAAATATGGTGGGGGTAGTTTAACAATAAGGTAGGGCTCGCTACACTCCGACAAGTCGATGCCTCAGTATGGGTTGTCCCTGCATTCCTTAATTTGATAGAAGGCTTGTCAGCCGATCAGCAAGTTCTTGTGTGGCACATTGCGACACAGCTATGTTACCACTGCAAGCCCCAGGAGCAGCACCCGTTGCATCATCCTTATGAAACACAACGACAGTCTAAAGTGTTAAGAGCGCAAAAGTGCACTTGGCGTGGGTTGCAGGCATGCAAGCGCCTGACACCTATATGTTGTATCTGGTATTGATGTGACCAGAGATAATGGCAACCATGGGATGAGTGAGCCCGCTGATTTACTGGCACGCTTGCTATGATATGGTACCATTCAACGAATGACATGAAGAGGATTTGACGTTGACTGTGAACAGCGATGATGAGGCTGAGGGGAAGGAATGCAGGCTGATGTTGACCGAACCAATAGAATGGATAACATATCCAACTTTGTTTCAGACAGTGCAAGTGCTTGCGCACCTGATTCTGGTGCTTGTGGAGGACAAAGGTGGCTGGTGATCACATCGGCATGGGTGGAGCTTTTGATGCCAGGAGCAAAGAATACTTGAGCGACCATGCACAGTAGGGGAGGGCAACATTCTAACTTTTGTTTTGCTACTTGTGAAGCACGTGGGAATGGTGGATGCTTTGGATATTGGCGGATACATGATGGATGGTGCGCTGGACACAGCAAAAAAGCTACCGTCATTAAACTATATTTAAGAAATCGTTTGCTTTGATGACGTCTAGGGAACAAGTGTGAATAATGTATCCATAGATTCAACTTCGGTTAAAATCACAGATTCACCTTCAACTGGCGAAGAAAAAATTTGTCCTCATAGCAATATTGAAGATAATGACTCTCCAAAATAAAAAGTCTTTCAAAGCATAGTTTTTGTGCATTTGCTCTTTGAGAAAGATGAAAGAAAAAAAAATATAATTTATTGAAAAAAATAATATATGGATGTTTGTTCACAAAGAATAATATAATAACATAGAAATATTTTATGATAGTAAATTAATAATATCAGTGAGAAAAAAATCTTATATTTCATGAAATAACAAAAAATAATACTTTTTTACTCTTTACATTCAAGTTGTTGTATTCACTTAAAGTTATCAAAGCATAAATATAAAGAAAAATAGTAATAGTTGTTCAAAATTTTTTTTATAATTTTTTTCTCATTCTATATAAGTAATCTCGACAATTGTTCTATTCTTCTTTTTTTACAATTTTATTTTTTTTGTACTTTTCTAATAAACAATTGCTTATGAAGTTCATGTTTTTGTGCAAAAAATCAAATTCTTTAGATAAAAATTTTTCTTCTCTATTAGTTCAAATAATTTTTATATTAAACCAATTTTTTATTTTTATAAGACCTTCAAATTCCTTATATTTTTAAAATACCTTTAATTTATGAACTACAAAAGATATCCAACTCATATGAATAAGGTCATAACAAAATAATAAATAATATCTATTTTTATTTTGAAACAAAAAATTCATTTATTACAAATATCAACATCAACTAACTCAAGAGATTACATAACTTTCTAAAACTTAAGAATGATGATTATTGGTGGTTATAAAAAATATAACTTTCACAAATATAACCAACATTAAAAATAAAAAATATCATTCAATATTTTCTATTTTATAACTTAAATCTAACAAAATACAAATAATCATTTTAATAATATCACAACTACAATTTATTCTTAACCTTTACTACAAATACATTACTTTTAATATGAAATTTTTTATTAAAAACACCTCATTGACACAATTAACCCTCAAATATAGAAAATAATGTTATTATATTGCTTATCATAAGCTTAATGAACCACAAGCTAAAAATTCAAATACTAAACAAATATCATGAACCAATTTTTTTATCATTTATCCTTCGTTATGATTTAAAAAAGTGTATTGGCATCTATTATATTAACTTAAGTCTTTATTCATATTCACATAAAAATTTCTAGACTTTGAAAATTAAAAAGCTCCACATCATTGTAATACTAGAAGTTGAATATAAAAGTTAAATGAAATTCAAATCATTGTTTCAAGGTGGCCTTGGTTTACACATCCTTTACACCTCTTTAAAAGGAAAATATTAATTAACTCAAAATTTTAATCAATAATTATTGTCCTCATACATCCAATATATTTTTATAACAATTTGGAAACTAATTAGAATGATAAAATGGAAGCTAAGAAAAGATATAGGTCCTACCAAAAAAGGTGATCCCAGATTGCTGAAATCGATTGAAGTTCCTGAGCTTCACTTCCATGCTTTCCTTCCCCTAAACTGCTTAACAACTTTCGTTTGCCGATTTTTTTCTCTTGACGAGAACGAGCTGCTCTGGCTCTTTTGGTAGCCAGTGGCATCGCCTTCGAGTACTGCTTTTGCCTGTTGCTTAGCCCACCAGTCTGGTTTAACAAAAATAACAACTTATCTCAAGCCGACCAAGATAAAAATAAGCTTTGAAATAAACAATTCATGTAACAAAACAAAAAAAAAACATGATGCTCTTGCAATTAAAAATGACAAATGTAACTATCACATTTCTTTTTTTTGTTTCACCATAGTTTTAGCCTTGTACTTTTCTCTATCCCCTCTGCCTACTCGAACGAGAGCTACTCTCTCCTACTTGCTAAGCTTGCTCCTGATGTGTGCCTAAACACAACACATGATTATCATTTGTTAACCAATGAAGTTTAGTAAATTGCTTTTAAAAATGCCAAACCAACTTGGATGGGGTCAAACGTCATTTTACACACTCAACTCAAAAGTAAAATAAACTTGAATACATAAAAGAGGTTTTTGATTGTTCTTATTTCTACCATTTCAATGAGATCACTCCCAAATAATGGCTGGTAGAAAAATCAAAAGAAAGCAACCATGTTATAAGACATTAAAAGTAGGAACCTATGGACTATATTTGTGTAGCATTGAGCATAGATTTATTCGTGCTTAAGACAATAAAATTACTGACACAACTTAGGAATAATGCTTCCATTATCTAATTTCTAGATTGAATATAACTATGACACCTTTGCTGGATGAAATAAAAACTCCATTTGAATCTAGTTACTTGTGCTAGAAATTACTCGATATTGACAAATTTTACTTTAAATAATGCATGGTCAAAGTATAAAACATGGCTTAATCCACGTAACAATGAAATTAAGTTATATTATATGAAGAATTATGTGTCCAATAAAACCACTTCATCGATATTTCATCTTCGAAATACTAAGTCGACTGATACATCTGCAGGACTAACTATCTGGCTTCACTTCTCCAGAAAAGATCAACATTAACCTCTTCAGGCCATAAAAAGCCATGAAATATGCATGAATAATACACGTTGAGAAGTGAAATCAGAAGGGCCATCAAACAAATTGAAAGCAACCATGTTAGAGAATTACCTCAAGTTTAACAAGGTTGAAACGTTTTGCACTTAGCTGCTCAGAAGATGGAATTTTAGAAGTTGCTGCTTTTTAGCCTTCATCCTTTCTTAATAGATCATGTTGAGACAAGGCCTTCTTTGCCTCTTTGTTTACCTAATAAACATTTGAATATGATATCTCAAGTTAAATTTCTAGTGAAGACATGCAGACTCTGCATATAACTTATGCTCATTAATTTGATAACAACGGAGACTGCCTTCAATTTAAAAGCTTGGTCAAGAACATCTACATGAACAAGGTAATCTTTGCAGAAGCCATGCTATCAATAAATAGAAGATAATCGATGAGCTGCTAAGAAAATTGAATATAGAAGACAAAAGATGAAGTCTACCTTCAGTTCTTCGATACGGTTGAAGTCTTCATTAGAAACAATACCATCAGCTTCATCAGTTGAAACTTCAGTAGCCTTGATTACTGCAAGTCTTTTAAGAGGACACAGACTTGCATCAACAACATTTTTAGATATTCAACAAAATTTCCTAGCTTCCTCTTCTTTCTATTTGATCGATCTTTCCCATCATGAGCATGTTCATCTTGCCCATCAATACGTATGGATTTAACTTCTATTTTTTCATTCAATTCTTTAGTGTCACAAACATTAGCCAATTCCCCATCATCTAAACCATCTTCATCACTATCATTCCTGTAGGCATCATCTTCCAAACCATCCATAGCACTAGATTGTCCACTTTCAGGGAAAATTCATCGTCACTCTCTCGATCATTTTCTACAGAATCCTCATCTTCTTCATATGCAACTCTATCATATATATCATTGTCAACTAGGGAGGAATCATTTTCAGCTTCAGAGCCATAAATAGCCATTTTCATCCTCAAAACTACAATATAAAGTCTTATCATCGTCTTGTTTAAGTAACTTAACACCGGGCATGTCATTGGTATTGTTGACTTCTCCAAATGCTTTTGGTCTGGCTTTTAAATCAATGGGATGACCTCAATCTTTCTTGACCAAAAATGAAGAGCATATCTATCGAAAAGAAAAAAGAAAATAGAATTTTTTCCCAAAATATAACAAATTTGTCATTCTTTTTTCAATGCACCATTAAGGGCACCATAAAAAATAGCAAAGTAAAAAACATACCTCTCTTAATAATGTGATCATGGAGAACGCAGCAATTGAAAGAGCTTTCTCATGCGACTTTTTGTACAAGACCAAGTCTTTAAGAAAGTCTTCATTCATCAACAAAATCACAATGAAAAAAAAATAAAGATTAAGAATGATGATGGTAACTGCTCCTTTCATGCTGTAAAAAAATAAAGGAATCCAAATATTCTTATGTTGCTATGAAGACCAAGAATGAAAGAGCAACAACTCAGTTTAGGCTGTCTGTAAATACAAAAAAATCTTTCTTCCAAGGTTTTGATCACCTAGAAACATTTATAGTGCCGATTAGAAATTCTATAACAGAATTGAAACTGAAAAATAGTTCATGAATTACCACTGATATGCAAATATGAAGGGAAATCTTCGTGTAAAGAGACGAGGATTCATGATGTCACAGAAGTGCTTGAGTAAATATATAAGGTGCAAATTCCATAATGCATTAGTTCCAACTATCTATCTATCATGCATCTGAACCATATTAATATTCCTTTCCTTTGATTGCTTGTTTAAGATATGCAGGCACTTAAATAACATATATTTCCATCTTTTCAAAGGTGTAATTCATGAAAAATTGCAGTATTTGTTACTATATCCTCATGAGCACTAACTAGTCCTTTACATATGCTACTGCTTCTCGAAAAGTGCATTTGGCAGTATCCAAGCCATTTTAATTAAATATGTTTGCATATTTAGGTATAATTCAAAGGCAATGGCATCAAATGCAAGAGCATTAGTATGATAGCCTAAATTATTTAATTATAAAATACATTTGCATTTGTGTATTTAATGTTGAATGTAAACTATACAGATCCAACACTATGAAATCAACATATTTTGATGCATCTCAAAAACAATATCATATGGCTAATAGCTAGATTTGAAACTTGGGTAGAACATTAAGAAAATCTTGAAATGAGATATTTACCAGTAAATTATTTGTGATTTTTTGAAGTCTTTTAAATTTTTTTATAAATTTTTAAAAAGAAAATTAAAACAATATTTTATATAATCCTCTTTATTATTATAGAAACAATATCCTTACCCTCCCCAATGCTTTTTAGCTATGCTCTACGCATTAGGAGGTCCGAGGAAAAAAAGATGTGAGTGGGAGAAAAGTAAAACATAATAACTTGTGCTTGGGTATGGAGGACTGCAATAAGCAAAGCTTCACCTAAGAAAGTCACAGCAGAATCTACTTCAATCTGGGAAAAGAGTTTCATAGAAGAGTTAATATCTTGGATTGCATGAAAAGGACTGTTAAAAGTATACTTTTGATTGAGATTTTCCTCCCTTGGAATGTTGTTAAATTTTCTTTTGAGATACTCGAGTGATGGTTTTGAAGTAACCAAATACTGAGTTGAATTTGGTAGTGTTGTTAAGAAAGTCTATGCCACATACCATACAATAGGCACACAATTTGACAAGCAAAAATATACCTTACGATATGAGAGAATCATCTTTACAATCGTTGGCACCTGAATTATGGGCATTGTTATAGCGATATATGATAAGATCAACCCTATTGTCATTAGTAGCTGAATTATGAGCCACGGTATGACAATGAAACTATCATAATAGGTAGAAGATACTAGGCAATGTGGGTGATGTTTCCATAAAGCAAAAAAAGGATTTAAAAACATTTTGTAACTATGTTTGCGAATACTTATTGTATAAAAAATATATAGTTTAGAAAAATAACAAAAAAGGAAAACTTAAAATAATGTTTAAGAATTTCAAAAATCTTATGAATAAAATATAAATAATTACTAACAAAACAAAAAATCCTCCACCAAGAATATAGGATTCTAAACAATGCTTGCAATGGCACAATGATATATGATACAATCACCCCTATTGTATGTAGCAGATAAATTGTGAGCCATAGCATTACAAGTACAGCACCATGTGACTACCAAATACTAGACCATGTGAGCTATGTCTCCATGATAAATAATCTAATATGGAATCCTAAGTGAGGATAGTGATCATATGAAAAAATTAAAATCTTGAAAAAATAAGTAAAAATATTTAGAAATAAAATAAAAAGAATAAAAATATGAGAACAAGAAAAAATAATATATGATAGTAATATTATACGACAATTATGTGTAATATGAGCATATAAACATTCATTGAGCATTTTATATCTTCTGTTGATAGCATATATTATTCTTAATTATTGCTCCATCTTTATTTTACCACACATCCATATTATTTTATCCTCTTGCAATTAGTAGTTTACAAATTAAGTATATTATGCTCATTTACTTATATTATAAGCCAAGATACATGCATATACAAAGCTAAGGGTTCTTAAAATATAACTCAAGATTTTGAATTAAATAGCATATTATTTTTTAGACTTTGTGAAAGACAATAAATGTGAAGACAATAGCTATACTTAGTTGACAAAAGATACATTTATATACTTTTGAACTTATCTTTCATTTGATAGCTTGAGATCACGTTTGCTGCTTTCTATGCTATTATTTTATCTTAAGTTATTATATTGGTTATTTGATGCTTTTCATCACCCCAACTCAATTTTGGAATTGTGACCTTTAGATTTGTCACATGGTCTCTTCATTGTATGGTATTCTCATATTGTTGGTATAATTTAATAGTAAGCCAATGGGGAGTGACAATTAGACCATCAAAAGTGCTAATACAATAAATGTGAACTTTAGGAGTGCATGGAAACTTTTGGCTTACCAACAGCTCTTTGCCACCTGCACCAAATTGGATGCTAGCAGAAAGGCATACAGTGCTGTCGCTTTCAAGGGGAGCCACTTGCAAGCCAGCACCATCCACGAAAAAACTAAGTTGACACAAAAACTCATCACAAAAGAAACCAAGCAAGGACAAAAACATCCACTAAAAAAACACAAAAATACTTGACAATAGTCCAAATCAATGGACAAAAAAAATTTCTTCAAAGCACAACAAGTTCAATAGAAACCCAATCAGATGACTAGAACACATGCCAATGGCATCCTCAAGCACATCTCACGTACTACATTTTACCCAATAGCAATTGCCTAATAGAACACAAGCAGCAGATTGAAATCAGTACACCACTCAGTAATGTAAAAATATTCAATATCTAAACAGAGTATAAAACACCACAGGACGAGAACGATCATGCAAAATTTGATTCACTATTTGCTCGAATTGCAAATTGGCAGGAAATTAAATTTAGTCCATCCCTAACTAAACATAGCTTCGCCAGCGAATAAAATTAATGGAATCCAAAACAAAACCTATCATTCTTAGTATTATTATCTACTATGAATAACTCACTACATTCATATCAAAACAGAAGTCACTTCGGGAAGGGAAATGAAATGTAATAGGCTGCAATGTACTCAAGGAATTAGTAGTGGCAAGAAACTGAGATTAAAATTTTTCTTCAATAAGAACTCTTAAAAATTGGTCAGTGGGAAAAATGCACACCCCAATCCAACATATTTCACGCATTCTATACTAGCCCTAAGACGTTATTCACTTTACAGTTCAATCTCTGAGCAGCCAAAAGAAGAATCAAAATGAATATTCAAAGAAGTACAATTCTAATCTTAGAAAGCAATTAATTTGACAATTGCCTATTGTGACCATAGGCTTCAAACCAAATTTCAACAATTCTCAATAAATATTTTTAAAATTAAAACGATCATAAAAGGAAGCGCTAGCTACTGCTCAACAAATCATGACCTAGAAATAAGATCATTTTGTGAAAAAAATACGAATTCCACAACAGGAATATTTAACGTTTTTTTACATGAAAGGTTGAGATATTATGCTTTATGTGGAATTAACCTCGCTTGACCAAAAAATGAACCCATTTTAAAGCTTTTCATAGATTCGTTAGCATGTTGAGAATTGCCAAAAACTCCAACAATATTTAAAAAGACTAGATAATATTGTACAATTACAAATTTTCAAACTAAGTTGTTTTTAACAATACAGACGAACTATGAATCTAATTCAATGTTCCTCGTTCAATCTTTGGTTATGTGTATAATAATGACCCCCAACACACCCATGCAAACAATCTGGAGCCCCAAAAAGAAGTTTAAAAATAAGCAAAAAAAATGTTAAGGCAAGAATGGAAAGGGTAAATCTAAGAGAACCAAAAAACTACCATCAAACTATAGGTATCAACATTCAACCAAAGGGAAGTAGACATCACTAACAATAGGGAGAAAACACCATTATAGAAGCAATCACGACAAAGAAATATAAATCTGATTATCTAATAGGTGCCTACATACTAAAGACATAAAATAACTACATGGGGAGTGACAAAAAAGCTAACCACCTCAAATCATTCATTGTATACATGAATATGAGAGAAGACATTCTCTACAAAGCCCTGTGGAGTAAGACAAAGTATTAATTACAGCTTGGAACAAGAATTTTCAAAAAAAAAGTTGGACTTCAATTCAAGGTTTATTAACCTGTGCATCTCTAAGATGAATAAGAGGAGGGTAGGAGTGTGCTACTTCATTTTTTGATGATTGACGTTGCTACCTTTTCATACCGTGAACAACATGTTGAAATTTTGCCTTTTTCTTTTTCTTGCTCGAAGTAGTGCCCTTGTATTGTGCCCAAATATATGCAAAGATATCACTATTAGAAAAATATTTAGGAATTCTAGTATCTAACCCAATTCTGCAGCAATGATCATACAGAACATATGCTAATCAATGAAAGTGTTCCATAAGTAAAGTTTTTCCTTACAATACAATTATCACCACCAGCATTTTTGTAGTCACATAGACTATAGGTAAAAGAAAAAAATAGTACAAAAACTTGAGAGACTATCGATACCTTTCAGTCGAAATAGCACGTCTTTTTCAATTTAATAGCATAAACTTCAGTTAAAACAAAAATGTAAACTCATGCTCAAAGTTCAGCAGAACAGAGTGAGCAACATGAAAATCTACAGATGGAATTGATGCAAAAGAGCTAAAATTGAAAAGATACATATCGAAGTTCTGATGACCAATTTCTTTGAAATATTTTTGGTAAGCTTATATCACCCAATAATATTGTAGAGTCCATATGTGAATATTTTGTACTTAAGGTATAACGATGACATTTGAAAATTCTCGAATTTATACCTATCCACTTCTCCACCTCCAAGTGACAAGCTCATTCTTTACGATGAATGAACAATGTCTCAAAAAACTGCTCTTCTGAATACACTAGGGTAAAAAATATAAGAATAATATAGCAAATCAACAAGTAATAAAATTGTTTCCAATAGAGCATTCCATTCAAACATGTGAAAAATTGACTGAAGCTTTTATAATAACTCAAGAATGCTTAACTTAAGCACAAACTATGAGTCAATGACTAGGCACAAAAAACATATTGAGTGTCATCAAGTCAATTTGAACAATATTAAAGAAATTTGCATAATTTTCCTAACTACAAAGACCTGATTAGAATAGCACTTTAGTTTTTAATTATTTAGGATTTCTAGAACATTACTAAAGAGCATTTATTAGTCAAACGAAAGAATAACTAGCTGGAGTGACCATCCTTGTAGATGGAAATCGACATAAAACTTTAAAACAAAATACTCGGTTGAAAGTTCTGTAACTAGAACAAAAAGGCTTTTACTTTGTTGAATCAAGACTTGCACAATATTTTCAATATAAACTATTCAATCCAAAATCCAAGACCTTATGGAAATATTTTGAAAGCCCCCCATCATCATCTCAAAGTTAAAGTGTAATTTATGTCAATCATTGTTTACTGACAGTTAACACCACAACATATCATGGACTCTAACACTACCTAGATTATCATATGGAGTAACTATGGCATCACATCATGCTTATTGCATCTTCATCACTCCACACAAGAAAGCAAAAAAAAAATTGTTAGAGACCAACTACATGCCTTATAAATAGCTTCCTTACTAAGAATGATTTGTGGATTTTTGATATATTCATCATCCTCATCACTTGAGACTTCACTATCATCATCATCAACATCAACACTCTAATAACCAAGAAGGAAACACAGAGCTAATACCATGACCATGTGTTCGACAAAAAGAAACAATAAAAAAGGCATATTGAGATAACTAATGGGACTTAATCAATTGTAGAGATAAGGAAAATATCAACCTTCAAGAATTGTGAAAGCATGCTTTGCAAGTAGCATTAGCAGTTCATTCATCAAACAATAATTTTCAAACAAGAAATCATACATCAATTATTATAATAAACAAAATTAAGAAAAATCAGTAAAAATAGAGTATATATGACATCATGCATCTATAGCAATGAGAAAAGAATATTTTGAAGCTTCTTATTTTTTGCTTCATTTCTATGTTTTTTGTTCATGTGCGGAATACTGTGCACAACATAGGAAAATGCAAGTTTTCTAAGGTTTCGATCACAAACGATTTGAAGGTCCGTATATAATTCAAGAGGCAAATCCAACTCAACTATTTGTTATACAAAAAGGCAAAACATAATTAAAAACATAAACTTTCAAAACAAACAAGAAAAAATCAGTAACATGCTAATTCAATTTCTGTAGAATCATTGGAACAACATACCTCTTGCAATACTAAATAATATTATGAAAAAAATTCCATTTTGGTTATTTTAAGATCATTTGGTTTAAGCCCATAAACTTTCATAGCCTTAATCTAGGCATTTGTAGTTGGTAAAATATTTCACATAAGCCATTTCTCTTAGCTTTTAGTATACACTTAAAAACCCCACTTATCCATCTCTCCTTCCCAATTCTTTCAATTGACCTCTAGGCAACTCTATGATGTATCTTTCCATTTATCTTGGATGCCCTCCTAACCATCTACTTCTATGACTTGTACCACTCCATTGTACTCAAGATAGCCAAACCATGGCAATGTATGTCCAAAAATGTGTTAAAGCTAATGCTTAGGACTTCCTATAAGCAATGTGATATATCGTCTAAATATATTAAAAGATTAACAAAGATGGTTATATCAACAATGAATGAATTAAAAGAAGTAAGGATTCCTGCACCATCATGATTGATACATATAAAGAAATAATTTCAAGAAACTAGAATTAAATCATAAATTCCATTAAGTTAATTAAATATCATGATTCATAAGAAGATAAATGTAACTGTTGTTCAACAAACTGGGCACATATTCAGAAAACCAAGGTATTACCAATTTTAGGATTCAAGCTTCCATACTCAAGTAAGAATTGAAAAAGAAATTGGTTAGTACAATTTTGTATAAGTCTATAAACGATTATATAATGAATGTTTGTTATGGGATTAAAGAGCTTAATGAACAACATAAAATGATTGTAACATTTTCTTATCATTACTTAAAGAAACAAAAAAAATTTTCTTAATTCTACAAGGGAATCATCATGAACTGAAATTTATTATTACTATGATATTTCCATCACATGCTCAAAAAAGCATTAGAAAAGGAAAAAAAGAAGCTAGCATTGTACATATTGAAATTATGAAAAACATGTATAACAAAGCAATGATGTGTGTATAAGGAGCCTTTATATTGATAAGGCATTAGAAAAGAATAAAAATAAATAAAAATTGTATTTATTAAAAATAATTTTGCACGCCTAAGGAGAACATATGAAAAATTTCTTAATTACAATTGAGTTTCATTATGGCTATGCTTTAAGTCCTTGGGTGTGTTAGTAAACTTAATTTTGAAAATGTTTTCTACCTATACACTAAAAGCATCAAAAACAATTTGAAAATTTCTCATAACTCCCATTTTTGCACATAAAAAGATAATGTTTCATAAGTACTTTTGCACTCCTCCTTTAATAAAACTTTGTAACAACATAAACAATAAAAGACAGCTTTAATTTTACACTAATTATTGATGCAATTGTAAAATTCAAGATAAACCATTATTATGCATTTTGGTAATAATTTTATACCAATTGATAAGACTAAGCAAAGAGATAAATAAAAAATGAGACTAAGCAAATAGATAAAAAATGAGTCTATGAACAATGACTCTGAAAGTTAAATGGTACCACACTTCTTGTTCTTATAATAAATATAAGGAATTTTTATTTAAACAAGTAATTCCAAAAAAATATTGATTGTAATAGTTATCATGAAAAAGGAACAATACAAAATTTACTTATTTTGATCCTATACTTCAAAATGATAGAAAAATTAACAAAAAAATGTCACTAATATGATCCAAGCACCGAATAAATAAGACAAAAATAGAACATACATCTGAGTGTTGTGTCATTAAAATATCACAGTCATGAATAAAGGCAAATTTATAAGATTAAATGGTATCAAATGTCACTATATGAGTACAAACACGCAAATAGAATAATTGCTATAGAGATAAAGCTTTAAAGTTCGAAGAGTAACTTACTATAACTGAGAAAGTTCACATTCGACTAATTGAAGACAAGCCTAAAGAAAATCAATCTATATGGTTTGGTTATATAAGAAGTTTACTACGTTATTCTATAAGAGAAGTAGATTACTGAATCTTTCCTATATAAAAGGAAGAAATATAGAACAAAAAAATGATTATTAACTATTGGAAATGGCTTTAACCACATTGGATCCAAAAGAAAGGTAGTTAATGAAAAGAAACAATAGCATCTTAGAATCAATGTATCTAACCTCACCTGATGTGTTAAAGGACTTTTCTTATATTTATAATAACAGAATATGAACTCGATGTTGGTAGCCTAAACCTTTTTAATATAAGAATGTATCGAAAGAAAGATATAGCCTCACAAGAAATACTTAAGATTCTATATTTAAGAAATCATGGGAAAAGAGTGCCTGTTTTTTTCTTTGCAGAGGGAAATCAAATTTTCACCTAGACCAACAATTAGAAAGGCCTAAGCAAGTCTAACAACTTATCAACAATTATAATCTTTTCTTAAAGCTCAATGAAGTGGAAGTTTCCCATTTTCTCCAATGCACAGTTCAAAATATAATTTTAATCAATACAAACAAAAGATATTTCCACCCATTAAAATACTGAATAGAAATATGTTGAATAATGTTGGCCCTCCAAACTGAAGTGTACTGAACACTATAATAGATTCGACCAAAAAATAAAATAAAATAACAAACCTTCTCATTCACAAGGAGGATGATGGCTTGTGCTAGATTAAAAGAAGGGAAGATGAGAGGGTCTGAACTTCGATTTGAAGGAGATGAGAGACTAATGAGGAAATTCAGCGAGGCGTCGGGGTTAGATGGGGTCATGTGCACCAGGAACATCGTGAGGTCACCGAGAACCTTCGAGACCACTAGGTCCGACGACGAACTGAGCCTGGATTGCTGAAGGAAGAGATGTAGGGATGATTCGAAGTGGCCATAGATAAGGAGAAGCTCTACCTCGTATCCTTCTGGTTCCAGCTGCATCTTGGATTGAAGCAGAGGAAGGCTCAGCCTATCGGCTGCCTTTCTAGATGCAGAGAAGGAATCCGGTAAGAGGAGGTTCGCCGCCGTCACCATTTCTACAGATGAATTAACAAAACCCTATTCGAAGGAAAGCTCAGAAGAACCAAGCTAAGGAGCTTATGTGATTTCGGGATGGCAAATGTTTAAATACAAAAGATAATTACTTTATATTAGTAATTTATTAAACAAAAGAAGAGAGTATTGTTTTGAATTTGATTGGTGACACTAGTATTGCTCATATGATACAATTTAGTAAAATAGGATTAATCATATGATACAATCATTAAAGAAGTCTCCATATCATATTGTGCGATTATATGGATCATAGTACAACATAAAAAATATATTAAAATATAAAGAGTAGAATTAGAACATATAATACAATATGATTATCGTAGAGTATGATATTTTTATTAGATTTGTAGATTCGAATAAACTAATATATTAGGTAATGAGGAATAAAGCCGATCGTGCAATACAGTAATGATATCATATATGTAGTACAATATAATATAGATTACTTAATTAGATAATTGTATGATACAGTTTAAAGAATTGTTAAAGTATGATATAAGTAACAACTTAATGATAAAAAGAGAATTTAGATGATTTTAATTTCTTTTAATTAGGATGTATGTTGACCCTTACATAAATATAATATTTTAAAAAATTAAAATAAATTAGAATTCAAAAGGGAAGATAACTGTCATATTTAGGTAAAAAAATTTGATAACTTGTTATGTAAAATGATGGTATTATTTTAGTAATATTTGTTATATATTTTATTATAATTTTTTTAATAAATAAAATTTTAAAATATAAATAGATTTATAATTTGTGATCTATAAAACATTATTTTATTTTGTTTCTTTAAAATTATATTTATTATGATGGAAAATACTTATATATTATACTTTCCTATGATATTAATGATTTTTTATATTACTTGGTACATGACTTTATTAATTGTTTTAAATTATTTTGTTCATGTATTTGTTACATGGCATCATAAAAAAAGTAAATAAAAGCAATATAAAATAAAAAGCCATAAAATATAAATAATGTATATTAGTTTTGATAATAATAAACAGGCTGACATATATATATATATATTTCAATAGTTTCGATTAACATATCATATGATATTATATAGCTGAAAAAATAAAAATAAAAAATAGCCTTTTGAAGATATTGTCCTCAATGTTATGCTTAGGAGATGTTGTGGTATCGATCTTCAAATTAGATATTTTTTAGTGTGTGTTATGTTAATGATGTCCCTAAATCCAATAGATGTTATTATGAAGTATTGATCTTCAGATTAATATATGCCTAGTGTATGTGTTGTGACATCATTATTTATAATAGATGATACTAAGCCAACCAACTTTTATGATAAGATATAGCTACCATACTTGTTAGAGGGCACTAAACATAAGAAGTTATCATAGATTATCAATATTTGGATTAGACATCTACCTAATATTACTTAGATAAATTAAATAGATGACGATTAGAGGCTATATATTTATATAATTATTGGATCTATTGAGAATAATGACTTGAAAAATACTGAACTTGATGATTATATAAAATATTAAAAATTAGAAAGAATAGAAAATTTGAACTTTATATATATTGTTATACAAGTTATATCTGTATTATATTATGATGATAATTTATTTGTATGATTTTATTTTAGTTAGTACAAAGGAGTTTGTGATATCATCATGTCTCTACGTAGAATTTACTTTCCTCACTCAATATTTTTTATGCATAAAACACTTTATTTTTTTAATTTAATTAAGTGATTGGGTTGGTACCTGACATTAAGACAATACCAACTCTACTTTATTGAGGATTCCACTATCACTTTGATGAGAAATCCAACCTATTGTAAGCATATGAGTATAATCTAGACATTTTTTATGAGACTTCTCCTAATAAGTAGATCTTATGAACTCTAATTACCTAACTTTTATTTTTATTTTGTTAACTCAATCCCTTGAATTTTTCTAAAGGAGTTCAAAATTTTAAATTCTTTACAAGTCATTTCAAGACATTTAAATGCAAGTTTTTTCACTTTTTTAAAAGATATAACTTCCAAATGATTATAAAAGTAGCCTCCAATATCAAATTTCTCTCTTAAGTAATACAAGAGCATATTTTCTATCTTCTTTGCTAGTTGCATTAAAGCTAAGTAGTTCTTTGAATCACTCAATAAGCTAAGATAACATTAATTTGATACCCTTCAAGCCTTTCTCTAATTCTTGAATGATGCTTGTAAGGAAGCGAATCAAGAAAATTCTTGTATTACACAAGTGAGAAATCTTTAAAATGGATTCTCCATTGTCCTCACAAGAAGTCTTTAGAAGAATTTTGTGGCTCACTAATGAGAAAGAATTCTCCTTTGCACTTTTTGGAAAGCCAAAAGGAAAAGCATATTTTCCTTAAAAGTGTCTCATCCAATGGAAAAAAGATTAAGACTTGATAAGAACTTTCCTCAAAAAGCTTATACAAGTGACCACCACCCTCAAAGCTACTAAGCTCAACACGTTGACACCCCTAAATGCACCACCTAAAGATTTATTGGCACAATAAAGAGAAAGAGAAAATGCCTAAAGTTGAGATAAGTCTTCATGCACAACCAAGGCAAAATAAGTTATGTAATTTCCATGATGAAAAGGAAATTGTTGGTAATTTGCTATCATTTGCTTTATTATATATTTACTTAATATTTGAAGAATACTTCATTAATATTTGTGATTATTTATGTCGATAATTTGCTATAATTTGAAACAAGGGGATTGCGATGAAACAAATGTGGTTGTACTCATCTCCTTGAGCTTTATCTATTTAAATATTTTTTTATAATTTTAAATATTATTTTCTAGGGGGTTTGGCATGTTCTTAGAGACATTTTAATTCATAACTAATTTGATGATTTAGGATGTTACACTCATTTATCTTTGTGCCTTGGAATGCAACTATCATATATAATTTATCTTATTTCTTTTAATTTTTTAATTGGTTTGGATATATTACTATGTAAATCTTTATTTCTTTGCAAGTGATTTTTGAATAGCTTTAATCTAGTTATATTACATTGGCAGAATTTATCTCACTTATGCTTCAATAAACATTTACTTAATTTTTAAATAATAAACTTTTTGCATACATATATATATTAAAAATAGTACAAGGCTATTTCAATATTAAAACATATGCAAATGATATCATGCTATGCTAGTGCTCATATCATCATGTCATTGCATAATGTTAGATTAGAGTTTAGAAGAGCAACTCTCTTATATCATAATTAATTAGTTAACGTATCTATTGTTTTTGAGATATTACTTTCTTGGACACACCTTTTCCTTTATCTTCTCTTCTCATTTTTTATACAATTCATATTATATTTTTTCATCATTGCCACTTTTTATGAAAAAGCACTCACAAAAACAATTCCAAATAATCTTTATACAAGACTATATACTTTAACATTTTTAGCTTCATATTATATGGTATGATCTCTATAACAAAACATATGATCCATGGCGTATATAGGCCAAGTTATCTATTATATGGGAAATCTTTATTAGGCCTTCTTGTATACCCATCATATTCAACTGATCAGCTCATCATACTTTTATGATGTTAACAATCACTTGTCAAAGAAAGGATTAAATAAGGAAATTGTTTTTGTGTCTTTCTTAAATGAATTGTATTTGTTTAGTTAATTTAGCACACTAAAACAATGATCAACTAACTGAGCCATTTACATAAAGCCAAAGCCCCATCACTGGCTTTGTTTTACAGATTGTATCAAATGATTTAGTTGATTGCTTGGTTGAATCATAACAACAAAAAACTAACAAACTCAACCATAAATCAACGAAAATCACATAAGATCCACTTCCAAAACACCCCAAATAGCAAATATATGATTTATGAAGATGAACTCAATTATGAACTTACCTTAAGATGTGATTCTAGTAAAGTGTTGTCAAAATTTTTTTTCTTCATTTTGTTTTTTTTTTTTCATTTTCTCTATGTTTTCTTTGAATTCCTAGAAGATCTCAAGCCAAATCTCCTTTAACACTCTCCCTAAGCTCTTTCTCTTCATGCTTCATTTATGCACTACTGAACATTACCAAAATGCTCGAGACAATAGAGAGCATTATGATATTTAATAAGAGTATTATTTTATTGTTTAATCTAAATTTCTTATCTTTTTATCTTTTTTTAATTTTAAATATTTATACAAATTTTAAATAGTTCTTGAAAAATATAAACCGCATACATAAAGATTTCTCAAATTGAAACCTTCATCATAATATAATCAGATTTAGTATTCTATCATTACTATCTTGGCATGCTTTTTAAAAAGCTTATTCATCGATAAATTCTCAAGTTTCAAATATGACATACACAAATTAAATAATTTAAACTTATTTAGAAGGAATATTTATGTTAATAAAAAATAATATTTCATATGCACTTTGTTATAGAAAAGAGAGCTTGCATAACCTTTGGTCATAACTCCTAGTTAGTTGTAGAGAAGAAAAGAAGATGGGCCCTTCCTGAGAATTCTTGAACAATGGTGTTTCGACGGCATTAGGAATATGAAGGTGTTAGAGAATTTCTCATGAGCATGGAGCAATACTTAATCTACTCATGTGCTGGATGCATAGAAAGTGATCATTTTTACCATGTATCTCATCAGAGATGCAAAAGTATGTTGAAAAATGTAGAGTGTTGATGATGCAAATGATGGAAGGATGAAAATTTATATATAAGAAAAATTTGAAACATAAATAAAAGATAAATTTCTCCCTTACAACATTTTGTGGATGGCTTGTGATGCCTTCAAAAGGTTAAAGCATGGTGGATTCATGAAAGATTATGTAAAGAAATTTAGTTCTTTGATTCTAGATATTCAAAATATATTTAAAAAAGATAAGCTTTTCAACTTCTTGTATTGGGTACAACTATGGATACAATTGGAACTTTTTTTGGTAATATGTGAAAGACTTATCAAGCATAATCATTATTGTCGATGCACTTGTTGACTAAGACTCTCTAAAGTTTTAGATGCCCATCAAAATCTAGAGGAAATGATAAGAAAAAGAAAGGAGAGTAGAAGAGGGATGCCAAGAAGTTTGGTAAGCACGAGAAAAATGAAGGAAATGAAAGAAAAAGTTTTTTTCTTTCCAAGGTACAAATAACTCTAATAGTCAACAAGGTTGTTCCTTGTGTAATGAACTTCATCATGATCAAGATTGTCCTAAGCAAGAGAAGCTTAATGCTCTTATGGTTGAGAAAACCAATGAGGAATTTGATTTAGAAGTTGTTGTACTTGTCAATCTTTTGTAAATGCTTGATCCTTTAATGGTTGGTTTAATCAACTATTAAATACAATGAGTAATGATGTGATAGTTACACACTTTATGTTGATGCACATCTTGATGAAAGCAAATGGACAAGAAATTATGGCCATGGTTGACATGGGTGCAACACATACATTTGTGGATACTATGCTTGTTTAGAAATATAGATTACAAGTAAGAAACTTATCTAATTTTCTAAAAATAATGAATGCAAAGGTTCAAGTTGTGGTATAAATGGCCCATGGTGTACCTTAATCTTTGGAAAGTTAGACATGAAAGATCAACTTGCTGGTGAATCCTTTGGATAATTTTGATTTGATTCTTCGAGTCAACTTTCATAGGAAGTTTAAGATAGGCTCGATGCCACACCTTGATGATATCATGGTGATGTAAGAAGACACTCCTTTTCATTCATTACTATTATCCTTATGGAAAGAAGATAATTGAAATGAGGAATAGGCTAGAATGTATTTGAATAATGAGATTGGAAAAGGATTAAAATTTAGTGATGACAAACACTTTGCTACATTGATTGAGATTAAGAAGGATTAAGTCATTATGTACTTGATGTAGTTATAGAGGCTCTCAAAGAATTTGAATATGTCATGCTTCTGATGTTGCTTAAAAAGCTACCTCAAAAAAAGAAGATTGATCATAAAATCAAGTTGCTACCTAGTGTTGTCCTCTTGCCTATCTCATATAATATTTGTCACCATTAGAGTTGACAAAATTGCTCAAATAATTGAATACATTGTTGGATGATAGATTCATTCAATCATCTAAAGCTCTATTTGGTGCCCTAGTGTTATTTCAAAAAGCATTATGGTTCCTTGTGAATGTGCATAGACTACCATGCTTTGAAGAAAGTGATAATGAAGAACAAGTGCCAAACTCCTTTAGTGCAACATTTGTCGGATCAATCATATAAGGTAATAGGATTCACTAAGCTAGACCTACGATCAAGGTATCGGCAAGTCAATGTTGTTGCTATAGATGAAGCCAAGATTACTTATGTGGCTTAATAAGTATCTTTTGAGCTTTTAGTCATGCCTTTTGGCTTAACAAATGTACATGCCATATTCTAAAACTTAATGAACAATATTCTTTATGAGTATCTTGATGAGATTATTGTGGTATATCTTGACATTATTATTATCTACAATAATTCTCTTGAAGAACATTTTGTGCAATTGTCAAAAATGTTGTCTAAATTAAGAGAATTTCAACTTTATGCAAATATGGAGAAGTGTAAATTTTCTAAGGAAGATATCATGTTTCACTATAATTACATAATAAGTTCATTTGACATGAAACAATAGTTGTTGGACTAATATGGATAAGCTCTCACAAAATAAATAATTATTTTTTTATATTTTGAAATATTTATCTCCTTAAAATATTAAATTTTTCTCTTTCTCAGATAATTTACCTTATTTCTTCTAATTTTCCTCATCAAATTTAGTTATATAAATATTTGACATTAAATTACCTCTCTTATAACCTTGACAAGATTTCAATTTGGCATGATTATATTGTCTCAATTAATCTTATTACATCTTATATATATATATATATAGTTAATATTATAGCTATGATTTAATCTTTTGTTTCTTATAATTCACTATAATTACGAACGAGATCCAATCATGAAGAAACAAACTTTTTTGACTCATCATGATGTACTTTATACTATTACATTATTATTTTAATAATTTTAAATATTTTTGAGGTTTTGACCAAATTTATTAAACATTTTATTCTCACCTAATTTCAAGTTTGAGTATTTTATATTTTATCTCTTTAGTAACATAGA
Organism: Vanilla planifolia; assembly: GCA_023846275.1. Classification (NCBI taxonomy): domain Eukaryota; kingdom Viridiplantae; phylum Streptophyta; class Magnoliopsida; order Asparagales; family Orchidaceae; genus Vanilla; species Vanilla planifolia. The sequence continues at coordinate 344,586 of JAIUJO010000017.1, read as the reverse complement.
AAATAACTATCTTGAAATATTTTTCTCATTTTTTCACAAATTTACTTCAATTTGACATATTATATCGCATCAATTTATTTAATTTCTTCTTTAATATATATTTATCAATATTGAAATAATAATTTATTAGTATTAATGCTCATTTATTATGTTAATTTAAAGTAATTCCAAATGATGTCTGATCTAAATTCTTCACCTACTCGATCTATTTAGGAAAAAAGTTTTATAATTTAAAATATTTTTATTTTTTGTTGTTTTGAAAAACCTTATAAGTCGTTTTAATTACTACGTGGTTTCATGATCAGAATATTACATTCAACCTCTTTATTATTTTGGAGAGTAACTTTCTTGTACCATTTATCTTATTTTCTTCAAGTATTTTTCATCAATTTTCTTTTGTTATTATGTAACTCTAAATCTCTTCTCATGTGATTTTTTTATAATATTGATTTGGTTATATTCATTGATTCAATTTAACTTTTTTTTACCTTTATTATATATTTACTTAATAATAGAAGAATACTTCATTATTATTTGTTATTATTAATGTTGGTAATTTACTATAATTTGAAACAAAAGGATTGAGATGAAATAAATGTTGTTGTACTTATCTCCATGTGCTTTAACTATTTAAATATTATTTATTATAATTTTAAATATTATTTTCTAAGTGTTTGGAATACTCTAAAAAACATTTTGATTCACTCCTAATTTGATGATTCATGATATTATACTCATTTATCTTAGTGCCTTAGAATACAACTTTCATATATAATTTATCTTATTTCTTTTAACTATTTAATTGATTTCGATATATTGCATGTAAATCTTTGTTGCTTTGCATGTGATTTTTGTGTTGCCTTAATCTAGTCATATTATATTGACTGAATTTACCTCACTTATGCTTTAATAAATATTTACTAAATTTTTAAATGGAAATCTTTTTTGTTTACATTTATATATAAAGGAATATTTTAATATTAAAACATATGCTAATGATAACATGCCATGCTAATGCTCATCATGATGTCATTACATAATGATAGATTGGAGGTTAATAAAGCAAATCCCTTATATCATAATTAATTAGTTAACGTATATAATGGTTTTGAGATATCGCTTCCATGGACACTCCTTTTCCAAATTCGTATTATGTTTTGTCGTCACTACCAATTTTTATAAAAAAACACTTACAAAGAAAATTTCAAATAATCTTTAAACAAGATCGTATACTTTAACAATTTTTGTTTCACATCATATTATACGACCTCTATATCACATCTATGATCCATGGCATACATAGGCCAAATTATTGATTATATGGGGAATTCTCTATTAGACCTTCTTCTAAACCCATCATATTCATTTGATCAGCTCATCATATTTGTACGATGTTAACAATCACTTGTTAAAGAAAAGATTAAATAAGGCAACTGCTGTCATGTTTTATAGATTATACCAAATAATTTGTTTGATTGTTTGGTTGAATCTTAACAACTAACAAATATATGATTTATGAAGATGAACTCCATTAGGAACTTATCTTAAGATGTGATTCCAATAAAGTGAGGTCAAAAATTTTGTTTCTTCATTTTGCTCTTTTTTTTCCTTTTCTCTATGTTTTCCTTAAATTCCTACAAGATCTCAAACCAAATCTCCTGTAACGCTCTCCCTAAGCTCTTTCTCTTCATGCTTCATTTATGCAATACTGAACTTTGCCAAAATGCTCGAGACAACAGAGCACATCCTATTATTTAATAAGAGGATTATTTTATTATTTAATCTAAATTTCTTGTATTTTTATATTTTTAATTTTAAATATTTATAAGAATTTTAAATAGTTTTTGAAAAATATAAACTCTATACATACAGATTTCTCAAATTGAAACCTTCAAGATAATATACTTAGATTTTTTACTCTATCATTACTATCTTGGCATGCTTTTAAAAAAGCTTATTCATTAATAAATTCTCAAGTTTCAAATATGACATACACAAACTAAATAATTTAAACTTTTTTATAAGGAATTTTTAATTTAATAAAAAAAGACTATTGCAAGTGCACTTTGTTATCGAAAAGAGAAATTGTATAAGCTTTGTTCATAACGCCTAATTATTTCCAGAGAAGAAAAGAAAATCAATTAAAGGATCACTATGGGAAAAATCTAATTAAAAGAAACAAGGTAAGTTTTCCCCATGATTTATAATTGATTTTGAAGTGATCTAGTTAAGATCTAAGTTGAAAGTATAAGTATTTTCATGCAAGCTATAAATGTTTCCTTTTTTCTTGTTATGGAGACATGTATGAAAGATTTGTAAAGAGAACTATGCCTTATGTGCATAAAATCATAACTATATAAGGGAATTTGACGATTTAAAGAAAATAAAAGAAATAAACAAAGTCTTCATTATATATTCAATTGGACCATCAAATAGACCAACAAAAGGTTGAATGATCTAATGAAAAATATCAAAAAATCTATTAATTTTTCAACATTTGTGTTGTGCGTCCTTATCGAATGCTCCATAAACAATCCAATAATCTTTCCACGAGCATTTAATGATATTGCATGTAGATTGAATAGTATGACTTGGAAATATGAGCAATTAACACAAGTCAAATAGAGAAGTTGGAAAAATCTATCATTCATTAGACATACATTGAACAATTAAATGAATTAAATCAAATGATCTAATAGGTTGTAGAGGATCCAATCGAACAAGTAGACTTTAATATGATGGATCTATTAGGAGTCAAATTATGGAATTAATTGTGATAATATAATATTTTAATAGTATGAATATTATTTAATAAATTTTTATTATGATTAATCTCATTATCTACTATATAAATTAATTAAGTGCATTTATCTGATGGTGAAATAGAAATTAAAGAGAAAGGAGATGCATAATATTCATTAAAAGTCAAAAACTTTGTTAAAAAATAATTTTATAAAGTTTATAACTATTAGTGATTTATTACAACTTTATAAAACATTATAAATTTTTAAAAGATGGGACACGAGTCCTATGGAGGAAGAAGAACAATATTAAACAAGGAATATCAAATATTTAATAATTTATTATTGTAATATCATAAATTTTAGTGTTAAATTTGTCACAATCAAAAGATTAAAATTATAGAAAAATATTACTTTAAATATTCTTGGGAGAAAATAATTAAAATAAATGATGTTCATAATAAAATAAAAAATATAAAAAATGATACATGTTTTAGAAAAGAAATTTTTTTTATAAAAAAAGTTAATTGAATATTAAGAAATATTAAAAAGATTAGAAAAAATTATGTGTAGTGTATTTTTATGAGTTTTACGATTTGTTAAGAAAATTTGGACATCATTTGTATCAAAAGATTTAAGAAAACTAGATTTTGTTTAAAATTTTCATTAAAATAATGTATTTTCCCATATCTAAAAATCCAATTTATTCTAAAATTAATTATTGTTCAATACTCGTGAAATAGCCACTAATAGCTATGAATATGTTAAGAAACTTTAAAGAAATGTTAAGTATAGTATAATCTTCATTTTGTTGGAGTTTAGTGTATTTAAGTGGAGTAAATGGACTATTTTGTCAATTTAGAAAATCATAGACATAAAATGATTTTGATGGCAAATGGTCCAAATTAAAATTTCAAAATATGAGATTTTATTGTGAAAGTAAGTTTTAAACATTGCAATAAAGAATTAAAAAGAATTGGTTTCTATTGTGTGAGAATTTAAGCAAACTATGTCGACAAACATTTCTGAAATCCCAAAAATGGGGGCTTTTACAAATGGGTAATTTGGCATGTGGAGCAAACGTGGGAAGGAAGGTGACAACATAAATTTCAAGTTAGGTGACTATGAATTTTCTTGTACATATGATTAGTGGTTGGTGAAAGTTTAAATTAGTAGCCCTTAACATCTAAACTAGATTAAATTATAAATCAATATTTTGGCAACTTCAACATCTGGATGAAGATGTTAAGTTATATACTATACGTTGTTCTGGTATTTAATTTCTTGCATATTTTTTTTATATGACATGACATGTTTGGGATGCAAAAATATTAATTTAAGCATTGTCATATAAGATGGGAAAATTTTCATAATAATTTCAATAACTATGCTAATAAAAAATTTTAAAAGCATAAAGATAATTATAAAAATAAGTTTAATAACATCATTAGGTAAATGGATGGGATCTCTATGTTGATAATCTATGCATTTTTCATATCAAATGGACTCCGAATGATTTTAGACAAAATTTGATATAAGTTACTTATTCGACTCTTCATTTCTTTTTTTTTATTTTGATTTTTTTAATATTTTTTGATATTTTAAATAATATATCTTTCTAAAACACTTATTAAAATAAAAATAATATTGTTAAATTCTTAACAATATTTCAAGTATAATCCAAAATATTTTTAAAAAGTTGAACTGATATTAAAAGTTATGATGTTACATTAACTTAACTTTATATGAAAGGTATCTCCTTAAGAGATCAAAATCCTTGTGATGTATTATTGACATCTCAAAGTATAACATATAGCACTTAATTTCTTTTTAAATAGAAGAAATAGATTTAAAAATATTATCTAATTTGAGGTATTATAAAATTTGGATAGGTCTTGGTTAACATTAGCAATTATAACCTCTTGGATTTCTTCAACTTTTCCTATTTATAGAGCTCAAATTTGAGCTCTAAATCTACTTCCAACTACTTTAAAATGAATTAGCAGTTTGGTAATAGACACATAGCAGTCACAGTTCGATTTGGATCCTGAAATAGACGTTTCCAAATGAATTTCGATTTTACCGTTCGAGATCAATCTTGGCAGTTTGTTTAGGGCAGCCTTGTTCTGGGCCATTAGATCGAGTGTAGGTTTCTCCTACATGTATTAGGATATGCCGTCCAAAAATTATTCGTATTCAAACGTTTGCTGTAGTGGTCTCTAATGGTCTCGTAAATCTACTCAAGTTTGATTCCCTTGCTTGTCATTGTGTTGTTTAATTGCATCATTTTACCATGATTAACATAAGCCATCAGATCGTGCCTACCTTTCCGCGTTCTTTGAAGATCGGATGGGAAATTAGTCCCATATCGTAGAAAATATGTTGCCATTGAAGTCTATAAGGATTCCAAATCACTTATCTCCCCAGTTGTTTTGGGTTGGCTACCCCCTGCCTCGACCAAGGTTTAATTACTTGGTCCTGGTTGACTAAAAGTCAACTTGTTTTGTTCAATTTCCCTTCGGGCCGATTACGCGTTGTTATGTTCAGCTTTCCCTGCGGCCTTAGTCCTTCACCTTCGGGTTTCACTCGCACCTTTGAGTTAACTGAACAATTTTTGTTTTACTTTTTTTAATCCCAAAAGCCTAGACAAGCCAGCGGTCAGGCCGAGTTGACCCTCCCAATGCTACTGTGAAAAATCCTGAAACTAAAGTATTTTTATAGTATTTTGTGATCATTTTTGTACCAAACTTTTGAATACAAGTGTAACAAAATAATTTTATATTATGAAAGTGTTACAAGTGTCCTCAATAACTATGAAAAGAAATTCATGAAAAATAAATCTTAAATAATTTTTTAAAAAATGAAATACCAATGTCTAGACTTTTCATCAATAATGATTGGCCCAAAAATCAAAATTCAATAATTATTAAACTTATAACATTTTCAAATATTAATACTACAAGTGTGCCACATCATCTAAAATTTGGATATATCAAATTTGAGAAAAATAAAGGGAAATTCAAGTAAAAATTTTAGTACATATCTTCAATTTCTTTGAAGTTTGCCATGACTCTAAGAGCCTTGAAGACCACTATTTCAGACATTTAAAGTTAATGACTTGACTTAATTGAATATTAATAATTTCACTTAAAGTAAGGCCATATGAGATATAAATATTTATGCTTGATTCATCAAACACAAGGGTGTAACAAAATATAATATAATTTTCATTTTGTTGAAGTTTAGTTTATTTAGGTGGAGTAAATGAACAATTTTGTCAATTTAGAAAATAATAGACATAAAATTATTTTGATGGAAAATTGTCCAAATTAAAACTTCAAAATATGAGATTTTATTGAAAAAGTAAGTTTTAAACATTGCAATAAAGAATTAAAAAGTATATGTTATGTGAGAATTTAAGTAAACTAAGATTAGTTAATATTAGCTATTATCTAATCATATATGTTATAGAAATCTTTTAGATATGAGTGAATAGTAAGTCTTCTTTTCTATTATTATTTTTATTCTTAAGTTCTAATACTCTAAATAAAAAAATCAAAGCATATAACATTCTATAAGATTTAATTATAGTTTATTGTTATTGTGTGCTCACATATATTTGCTAAAAGATGTAGCATTAGTCACTTAATTGGATTACCCTCATGCAAAACATAAATGTCAATGTAGACTAAAAAATTGAAGTTCTTTGTGCTTAAAGTAAACCCACAAAGGGGGTGAATTGTGGTAAATAAAGTTTTGAGATTTTTTTTTCAATTTTTGGTTTAAATTAAAACTTAAATCTTTTAAGCAAGAACGAGAAAGAAAAGTAAAATAGTACAAAAAATATTTTTAAAGGTGATCCAACTCAAAGTCGAGCCAACATCAACCCCCAACCGGTGTTGGGAAAAGCTACTAAAATTCACAAAATTACAAGCAAAGTTTTTCGTACGGCTGACCTCAAACCTACTTGGTATTTTACCTACGGCTAATCTCGAACCAACTTGAGTTTTTTTCCTAACTAAACTCAAACTCGGAGCTTTTGCATAATTGTTGAGATGCCCTAGCCAAAATAAACAAATACAAAAATTGGCAACAAATTATAAACTTAAAAAAATATAAAGAAGCATGAGGCACACTCAATATAACAAAAATTTCAAAGAAAAATCGAAAAGACGGAGGAATAGAAATTGAAAATAGTTGAAGCAAAAACCTCCAAAACTTTGTGAATTTGGAAGCACCATATGCACTTGAAATTGCCCGAAATTGTGATTTGAAAGTTTTAAGAACTTAGCAATTGTAACCACAAGGAGTTCTTCATCCTTCCCTATTTATAGAGCACAATTTAAGCTCAAAATCTACTCTAAATGGCTCTAACATGAACTAGCCATTTGGGTAACAAACACAAAGCAGTTACCATTCGATTTGGAGCCTGAAGTGGACATTTCCGATTGCATCCCAATTTTACCATTCGAGATCAATCTTGGCCGTTGATTAATCTCAGCCATCGGATTGTGCTTGCCCATGCACCATCATTAACAATCAGATTGGGATATTAGTCCCACATTGCCCAACTATGTTTACCATTGCACTCTATAAGAAATTTGGTTCGTATGGTTCAAGAGCCTTTTGAGGTTGGCTCTCCTCTTCCTCGCTCAAGACAATTGGTCCTGGTTGACTTGATCTTACACTGTTCCGTTCAGCTTTCCCTATGGATTGATTTTGCCCTGTTTCGTTTAGTGTTCCCGACGGCCTTCTTCCTTCACCTTCAGGCTACACTCGGCCATTCTAGGTCAATATAACAATTTTTATTTTATTATATATTTTTTAAAAATTCCTAAACGTCTAGACGGGCCAGTGATCCGGTCACATTGACCCGCCCAATTCTACAATGAAAAATCCCAAGACTAACGTTGTTTTATAGTATTTTGTGAAAATTTTTGTGTCAAAATTTTTAATATAAGTGCATCAAAATATTTTTATATTATGATAGTGTTACAAGTTTTCTAAATGACTATGAAAGAAATTCATGAAAAATAATTCCTAAATAATTTTAAAAAATCAAATACCAATGTCTATACTTTTTTTTTCAATAATGCATTGCCTAAAAATCAAAATTTAATAATTATTAAATTTATAACATTTTCAAATATTAGTACTACTAATGTGTCACATCATCTCAAAATTTAGACAAATCAAATTCAAGAAAAATAAAGAGAAATTCAAGTATAAAAGTTTTAATACATGTCTTCAATTTCCTTGAAGCTTGCTTTGACTCCAAGAGCCCTGAAAACCATTATTTTGGACATTTAAATTTCATGGCTTAACTTAATTGAATATTAATAATTTTACGTAAGGCAAGCCCATATGAGATATAAACATTTATACTTGACTCATCAAACACAAGGGTGTAACAGAAATACTATAGAATATTGATACGCAAAAAGGTGTTCTGCTTAGTAGAAAAACTGTCATTATATGAGATATTATTTATTGTAGTCTTAAAATTACGCTCAAATTAGGTTAAAGTGTAGTGTAACTTTTCATTCTATCACTAAGAGAACAATGGAAAAAGAGCAATGATGAATGGACCATCACTATCATAGACAAGTATGGTCGATGAAATAGACCATGATGTCACAATTCATCTTGATTCAAATATTAATATAATGCTTTGTTACATATTTATTATCTTATATATTAATTTATTAAAAATTTACTCCACAAAAATAAGGCAAAATCCTAATATCATATTAAAAAATAATATTAAGTTAAAGATAAAATTCATCTAGACTAATAACAAAATTTTAAATATTGTTTCCATTTTTCTCAAACTCTAATGGTTAAAATATATATTTATCTAGTTTTTTTATTTATATAAAACTCTTTTTTAATATTCTTTTTTCAAAGCTTTAATTTGTAATCTCTCATTTTCAAATTTAAGCTAAAAAAATTAATACAATCTTTTTTTTGTTTAGTTTGGTTTTTAAATGTTATTTTTGTTTGTTTTCTTTTTTTGCTAAATAATATTTATTTGAAAGAAAATACATATAGCTGCTTCGTTCGTCGTGTAACTATTAACAGGGCATGTTTGGGTCATTTTGGAATCTCTGGCATGCTAGTTTCAATAAATCAAAAATCCCGAAGCTCACCCCTTCGATCGTGCGTAGAAGGGAGGAGTAAGAGTATCGTCATTCTTGATAACAAACAATTCCTTGGAAAGATAAAGAAAAGGTTTTTTTTCTTCTTCTTTGGATTGTAATTTGTTTGTTTGATGCTTTCTGTCTTTTGTTCCTCATCCAACTGCTGCACCTCATCAGGGTTCCACTTCTGCCTACCCCAATGTAGCTCCATTGGATCGTTTTTCTCCCATTGACGATGCACACGAGGAACCAAAACAAACCCCCACTGACCGTTGGGTATAATGTTTCTCGAAGCTGCTCAAATGTAAGGTTTACTTCTCACCACATTCAGTTTCAATCCACTTTTAGAGACATTTTGGAAGAGTGTTCCCTTTCACACATCTTGGCAGAGCAAGAAATAAGTGCTTTGTTGATTGAAGGTGGTCCCTTCCCTTCTCCTAGACATAGGATAGAGGATCAATTCACATCCATAGTCTTCTTTGCATTTTATGCACCTTCTGCCTCGTCTCTCGGATTCAGGAGTCGAGGAGCAAGAGTTCCCCCTTGAAAGTGGCTTTCTAGGAGGGAAGTGGGCTTCATTCAATGGAGTGATTTGTTGGTTTGGCTCAAGGGGTCCAATTTCTCGATGAAGAAACAGGAGCTAGTCCCCCATTTAGTAGGGTCAAAGAATTCATATTAGGATTCAGATTTTGATGGATAGAACACAACTCTTGAAGCTTTAACAATAAAGTTGATGCAATGGCCAACCTAGCAGCAGCTATAGCCCTCAACCCATTTGAGACCATAGACATTGGTAATCAAGGATAAAGGCTTGTACCATCTTTACCAAAAGGTAATCCTATTTACACAAAATATAACAATAAGGGCAAAGAGATGAACATCATCATTTTCAACTAAACTCAAGTGGCACTGAAGCCTTAGAAGTGACTGTAGAAAAGGATTGGTGACAACAATTGCTTGAATATCTAAACTAGGTTAGGGGATTCTATATAAAAAGGTGCCCACTCCAAACCATATTAGACATTGAGTTGTACAAGACTCTTGTGAGAATAAAGTCTTTTATAGGAGTGCTTCAATGGATTCCTCTTAAGATGCTTGTCAAAAAAGAATCTAAAGAAGCCTTGGAGGAAGCTCATGCTGATGTTTGTGGTGCATACCAATCAGAGACAAAGTTCTACCATCATTGAGGTGACTAGGGTAATACTAGTCCACCATGTCGAAAGACTCCATTAATTTCTCCAAGAGATGCCACGTTTGTAAGATAAATGCAGTCTTCATTCGACAACCATCAGAACCTTGACATCTGATGATAATGTTTTGTTTAAGGTTTGGGGCATATATGTGATTGGCCACATCCAGCCTCCTACATCCAATAGGTATATGTATATTCTGCCTACAGCAAATTCTTTTTCAAGTGGGCAGAGGCCACACCATTGAGATGAGTAAAGTGAAATGATGCGGATAAAAAATCATCTAATCAATAAGTTCGAAGTCCCGCTCACCTGATCTCTGATAATGGAATGGAACACCATTGAAAAATCAACAAATAGATCTGCTTTGTTGAAAGTTTTAGATGCAACATTGTTTCTCGACACCTTTCAATGCTATAGCAAATTGGCATGAAGAGGCTATCAATCAATAAGACACTGTGTAAGATTCTCATTCCAATCGCCCTAATTCTTAGAAATGATCTTCATGAGAAACTTCTCGATGGACCATGGGTGTACTATATGCCTTATGCCTTGACATTGGTTGGAAAGCAGTCCTCCTACTGGAAGTACAAATCTCCACCCATAGAGTGGCAATTAGGAAGGCTTTATAGAGGAACAGAGAGTGCAACTTATACTACAAGAGCTAGGTGCTCTAGAGAAATAATGACTGAGTTCTTGACAAAGGCTTAAAATCTACTAGGCAAGTGTATCAAGAGCCTTCGATCAAAGGATTCAGAGATGATCTTTCAAGTCGGGAGACCTAGTGCTTGTCGTAATCAGGCTTATGAATGTGACTCGGATGCAACACATTCAAACATTTGTGGGAAGGACCTTTTCTAATTCAGGAGGTCTCTTCTACTCAAGAAAAGAAGTGTCCCATGAATGCAACTATGTTCTCACACCAATTCATGCTCGATATTGGAAGAGGTATTACTCAGTTTGGGGACAATCCCATCTTGCTACACATATTTCATTATATGGGAAGGAAGTCCATTTCATTACTGCCTTGACACACGCAAACCCTGGCCTCAGTGCCAAGAGTGAATCCCTTGACCTATTCAAATTTGGCAAAGTAAACTCTCATCAGCATTTTCAGACTTGGGGCAGGCAACACACCAATCTCATCAACACATGAATCTAGTTGCATCACCACCTTCAAGTTTCTTACCCACCAATCATTTTTGAGAGGCTATTATAGGCTACTTCAAGAGCTTGAAGTCAGGGGCCCTCTCTTGGAACTATATTAATATCAACAATTGCCACAAGGGTTCGTAGGTACTCTTCATAGAAATTGAATGGTTAGAAACATGTAAAGTGTTGTATCAATTAACAGATGAAAATGGAAAATATGCAAATATGTTAGTAATTATCAAGGCCAGCACAATTCCCACTAAAAAAGAAATAAAGGTTACCAACATTATGGGCCTCAAAAATTATAGGATGATGACAGAGCTTGGCAAAGTTATCCTGACTCCTAATGACATCATTGCCATAACTACGACTCTACAATTACGCAAGGCAATGTGAAGATCTGATGCAAAGGTAGTAGTCCTAGCAAGGTCTTCTCTAGAAGCTATTCTCTTGGCCTCTAATGATTCAACAAAAAGGCGTGCCTCTGCAAGCTCGTCCTCTGCCAACATAAGCTCCCCCTAAATTATGTTCACCTCTACACACAATATGAGACTCTAAACAACGTGCTGTTTGGAGCTCCTCCTTAGCAGGTGTCACGAACCTACAATGGGCTGCCATACCAATGTCGCATCAACCTCTCCATGTAGTTATTCAGGTCACCAAGCTCATCAGATAAGTCACCTAGTAATATTGACATTTGGGTGATGGTCCTCCTAGCCTTGGTCATGAAAGGAAGAACATGGATGGGGGACAACGAGTCCCTATTTCTTATTAGCTTTTCTACTAGAACTACACCTTTCATGGAGGAAGGAATCTAACAATAAGGATGGCTACCTACCTAGAAGTTGTTTGGTGCTCAAAAGTCAAACCCCCATCCCTTCCACCCCTATCATGAAACATTAAACATCGAATTGGCTGGAAAGAATTGGAAGGGTGAATGACAGGAATTGAAGCTAAGCATGGTTGATTCACAATCCACTTTTTCCTCCACTTGGCTACATTCGCTCTTACACCCACGCACTAGTTTTAGCCTCTATCTATGTTTAGACTTTTTTTAAACCCTCACTATGTCTGCTATCAAAGATCATCTTTTCTAATCATTGTTGCTCCCTTTTTGGAATTAAAAAAAGCGAAGCTTCTACTTGCTTTTTGAAGCTTCTAGCAAACCTTCAAACAAAGAGTTGGTGTTGTTCACTTCATGAATTGGAGACCACTTTTCTAATGTTCAAAATCATGATCCTTAGAAGGGAGCCCATGGGGTATTATCTAACAATGACACTACTCTACTATCAAATGAAACATATGAAATGAAGGGAACTAGAATGAGTTGTCATTACCATTCAATGAAAGTGACCTAGGGTTGGGGCATGGATCATGTCAAAGCGTTCAACCGAGTAAATGACATCAGTTGGTTCTAAGTCAGCGAGTGATCTAGAAAAGGTCGTTGAATAGAGCGTTAATGGATCACAACCTACCAAATGCGTTTTGGGGTCCACAGGTCAAGAAGTTTCAGAGACGGTACAATCATAGTCGAATCGATTAAAGTGACAAAAAGTTATTCGACCTTCAAGGGATGGTGAATTCATAATGGAATGTCTTTCTTTTGATGTTTTTGATTCTTGACTTTTGCTGCCAAAGCAAAGGGGACAAGTAGGGAAGAGAAATGGCACGAACAGTATAAAAAGAAGCTTTTCTTCAATTCCTTAGAATGAATCTTTGTACTAGTCCAAAGGGAGTTCAGTTTGAGAGGGTGTTGGCTCAGTGACCGAGGAAGAAGAAGAAGAAGAGGAATTTGATGATGAAGAGGAAAAAGAAGAAGAAAATGATGACGAAGAAGAAGAAGAAAAGGAAGAAGATGGAGAATAAGAAGAAGAGGATGAATAGGAGAAATAAAAGGAGAAGAATAGAAGAAGAAAAAGGTAGAAGAAGAGTAGGAAGAAGAAGCAGAAGAAGAAGAAAAAAACATGAAGAAGAAGAAGAAAAGAAGAAGAAGAAGAAGAAGAAATAGAATAAGAAAAAGAAGAAAAAGAAGAAGATGAACAAGAAGAAGAAGAGGAAGAAGAAGATGAAGAAGAAGATGAAGAAGGAGAAGAAGAAGAAGAAGAGGAAGAAGAAGAATAAGAAGAAGAAGATGATGAAGAAGAAGAAGAAGAAGAAGTGAAGAAGAAGAAGAAGAGCATTAGGAAGAAGAAAAAGAAGGAGAAGAGGAAGATGAGGAAGAAGAGGAGGAAGAAAAAAAGGCGATGACAAAGAAGAAGAAGAAGAAGAAGATGAAGAAAAAGAAGAATAGGAAGAAGAGAGAGGAAGAAAAAGAAGAAGTGCAAGAAGATACAAATTAGAGATTTTTGATTAGGGATTAAGGTTTAGGGATTAAGGGGGGAGAGATTTGGAATTTGTGATTAGAGAAAATGGATTATAGATTAGGGAGAGTGGGATTAGGGAATAGGGATTAAGTATTAGAGATTAAGGGTTAGGGATTAGGGAGGTAGTGATTAGGTATTAGTAATGAAGAATGATGGATTAGGGCTTAGTGAAATGGGATTAAGGATTAGGGATTAGGTATTATTTTGTAACAATAAGGGAATAGAGTGCAGAGATTAGGAAATAAGGAATAGGGATTAGATATTAGGAATTTTAGATTAGGGATTACACATTAGGCGTAAGAGATCAGGGATTAAAGATTAAGGATTTGATATATAGTAGGGATTTGGGTTTAGGGAAAAGGAAGAGGAAGAAGTAGAAGAAGAAGAAGGAGAAGAAAAACAAGAAAAAGAAGAAGAAGAAGAAGAAGAGGAATGGAAGAAGAAGAAGAAGAAGGAGAAGAAGAAGAAGAAAAAGAAGAAAGAGAAGCAAAAGAAGAAGAAGAAGAAGAAGACAAAGAAGAAGAAGAATATTTAAAAGAAGAAGGAGAAGAAGAAGAAGAAGAAGAAGAAGAAGAAGAAAAATGAGTAGTGGAAGAAAAAGAAGAAGAAGAGGAAGAAGAGGAAGAAGGAGAAGAAGAAGAAGAACACTACGAAGAAGAAGAAGAAGAAGAGGAAGAAGAAGACGAAGAAGAAGAAGAAGAAGAAGAAGAAGAAGAAGAAGAAGCAGAAGAAGAACAAGAAAAAGAAGAATAAGAAGAACAAGAAGAAGGAAAGGAAGAAGAAGAATAAGAAGAAGAAAAAGAAGAAGAAGGGGAAAAAGAAGAAGAAGAAGAAGAAGCAGAAGAAGAAGAAGAAGAAGAAGTAGAAGAAGAAGAAGAAGTAGAAGAAGAAGAAAAGGAGGAGGAAGAAGAAGAAAAGGAAGAAGAAGAAGAAAAAGAGGAAGAAGAAGATGAGAAAGAAGAAGAACAAGAAAAAGAAGAGGAAGAAGAAGACAAAGAAGAAAAAGAGGAAGATGAAGAAGTAAAAGCAGAGGAAGAAGAAGAATAAGAAGCTGCATAAGAAGAAGAGGAAGAAGAGAAAGAATAAAAAGATGATGATGAAGAAGAAGAACAAGTGGAAGTAGAAGAAGAGAAAGAAGACGAAGAAGTGGAACAAGAAGAAGAAGAAGAAGAAGAAGAAGAAGAAGAAAAAGAAAAGAAGACGGAGAAGAAGGAGAAGAAGAAGAACAATAAGAAGAAGAAGGAGAAGAAGAAGAAGAAGAAGAAGAAGAAGAGAAAGAGGAAGAAGATGAAGAGGAAGAACAGGAGAAGGAGGAAGAAAAAAAAGAAGATGGGGAAGAAGAAGAACAATAACAAAATGAAGAAGAATAAAAGGAAGAAAAAGAAAAAGAAGAAGAAGAAGAATAAGAAGAACAAGAAGAGGAAGAAAAGGAAAAAGAAGAATGTCAAAGAAGATGAAGAGGAGGAAGAAGAATAAGAAAAAGTTGAAGAGGAAAAAGAAGACGAAGAAGAGGAAGAAGAAGTAGAAGAAAAGGAGGAAGGCAAAGACGAAGAAGAAGAAGAAGAAGAAGAAGAAGAATAAGATGAAATAGTAGAATAAGAAGAAGAAGAAGAAGAAAAAGAAGAAGAAGAAGAAGGAGAAGGAGAAGATGGAGAAGAAGAAGACCAAAAAGAAGTAAAAGAAGAAGAATAAGACGAAGAAAAAGAATAAGAAGAAGAAGAATAAGAATAAGAAGAAGAAGACGAGGAAGAAAAGGAAAAAGAAGAAGTGAAAGAAGGAGAAGAGGAGGAAGAAGAACAAGAAAAGATGAAGAGGAAAAAGAAGACAAAGAAGAGGAAGAAGAAGAAGAAGATGTAGTAGTAGTAGAAGAAGAAGAAGAAGAAAAAGAAGAGGAAGAAGAAAG
This sequence comes from Vanilla planifolia, assembly GCA_023846275.1. Taxonomy (NCBI): domain Eukaryota; kingdom Viridiplantae; phylum Streptophyta; class Magnoliopsida; order Asparagales; family Orchidaceae; genus Vanilla; species Vanilla planifolia. Next base: position 329,097 of record JAIUJO010000017.1, on the reverse strand, counting down.
AAGAAGAAAGAAAGAAAAAGATAGAAAGAAGAAGAAAGATGAGGAAAGAAGAAGAAAGAAGAAAGAAGAAAGAAGAAGAAAGAAGGAAAATAGAGGAAGGAAGAAAGAAGAAAGTAGAATGAAAAAGGAATAAGGATTAGGGAAGAAGGAAGAAGAAAGGTGGATGGAGGATGGAGGAAGGAGGAAGGAAGTGAAAAATAAAAAGAATAAAAAAGAAGAAAGAAAGAAGAAAGAACAAAGAAAGAAGAAGAAGAAGAAGAAGAAGAAGAAGAAGAAGAATGAATGAATGAATAACAAAAAGAAGAGAAAAAGAAGAGGAATTAGAGACAAAGAAAGAAAGAATAAGACATAAGAAGAAAGAAGTAGAAAGAAGAAGAAAGAATAAAGGAGAAAGAAGAAAGAAGAAAAAAGAAGGAAGAAAGAAGTAAGAAGAAGGAAGAAGGAACAAGGAAGAAGGAAGAATGAGGAAAGAAGAAGAAGGAAGAAGAAAGAAGGAAGAAGGAAGAAGGGAGAAGGTGGAAGGGGGATGGAAGAAACAAAAAGGAAGATTGAAAAAGTAGGAAGAAAGAGGAAAGGATCAGGAGAAGGAGAAGGGGAATGAGATGGAGGAGGGGATGGAGGAGGAAGAGAAAGAAGAGGGGAAGGCAAAGGAGATGCAAACGGAGAAGCATAAGGAGAAGAAGAAGAAGAGCATAGAGAAGGACATGGAGAAGGAGAAGAAGAAGGAGAACGAGAAGGAGAAGGAGAAGAAAGTGAAGGAGAAGGAGAAGGAGAAGAAAAAAAAGAAGAAGAAGAAGACGAAAAAAATTGAAAGAAGGAGAGGAAGAAGAAGAGGAAGAAAAATATCGAAAAATGAAGAACTATGATAGAAGAAGGAAGAAGGAAGGAGGAAGAAGGAAGACGAAAGAAGTAAGAAGGATGAATGAAGAAGAAGAAGAAGAGGAAAAAGATGAAGAAAAAGAGAAAGAAGAAGAAGAAGTGGAAGAAGGGGAAGAGGAAGAGGAAGAGGAAAAGGAAAAAGGGAGATGGAAGAAGGTAAAAGGAAGAAGGAAGAAGGAAGATAGAAGGAAGAAGCAAGAAGGAATAACGAAGAAAGAAGAAGAAATAAGAAAGGAGAAAAAAGAAACAAGAAGAAATAAAAAATAAGAACAAGAAGAAGAACAACAAGAAAGAGTAGAAGGAAAAGGTCAAGATGGAAATGGTGTAGAAGTGAAGGAGAAGAAGAAGGAGAAGGAGGAGGAGAAGGAGAAGGAGGAGGAGAATGAGAAGAAGAAGAGGAAGAGGAAGAAGTGGAAGAAGATGTAGAAGTGGAAGAACACCAATAAGAACACGTACAAGAAGAAGGAGAAGAAGTCGTATAAGAAGAAGAGGAAGAAGAAGATGATGATGATGGTGAAAAAGAAGAAGAATTAGCAGAAGAAGAAGATGAAATAGATGAAAAAGAAGAAGAATTAGAGGAACAAGAAGAAGTAGAAGAAGAAAAAGAAGTAGAAGAAGGAGAAGAAGAAGAAGAAGAAGAAGAAGAAGAAGAAGAGGTAGATCAGAAGAAGAAAAAGAAAAAAATGAAGAAGAAAAAGAAGAAGAAGAAGAAGAAGAA